>JARJDU010011637.1:0-27889 GCA_030264695.1 Lissagria laeviuscula
ATACATGCTTTAAATGCGTTACCTTATACATTACTATATACAAAATCTTACCTCTTAACTAAAATTTTGAAAGCTGGGAACCAAAAAATCTGTATCATCAAACGTTTCTCAACGAGATGTATGTTTTAGAAGTTCAACTTGATTCGCGATGTTAACAGAATAGCGGACGTTGTTCAACTAGACAAGGCAGTACTTTTGTTTTACCTTATTGACTTGTTTCCCAACTGCTTGATTTTATTTTGTTATTTTCAACAAAACAGCATTTGTTTTGATCAGATACTGCTATTTTAATGAAACAGATTCAATAGGCATTATGAACCGAATGGAACTTTGCACATGCAATGATGGTATGGCGAAGAATAATAAATTTGTAGTCAAATAGGGTAATTGTAATTTCTGTTCATGATTGCTTGAATTTTATAATAATTATTAAACGGGAAAACATTGAATACCTTGTGATGGCACACGCGGAGGTTTCCGTAGTACTTCGTTAGGTCTCGAACGGCTTAAGTGATTATTCAACGTTGCCGATCTGGCAATAAGCGCACCGAGAAAGAGATTGCAGCCAAAAACGACGTCGAGGTAGTTTCCTTTAAATTTAAAAGTGAGGAGTTGACACAAAAATAAAACAAATAAGGATATAATTTTTCATTCTATATTGATTTCAGCTATAAAAAAAATAACGTCCATTATAACATAATTTAAAAAAATATATATTCATCACATATATTATGTTAAAATTGAGTACATAGTTTACACTTGGATTTAAGATTAATTCAATTTATTATAGATTCCTTACACATTTTACACGAGAATATTGCCCTAGATATTAAAAATAATCTATGAAACTAAACAGCAGTACCCCTTTCAAGATTTTGCTTAATTTCAGAAGTATACTCCCCATAAAACTGCTCAAGCTTCCTATTAAACCTGGCATTACGCTCATTAATGTAATCAATGTCAGCATCATCATTATGTGTCCTACGCCTCGAGTATTTCCCTCTCTTGGAAATTTGTTCTTCCAGATCCTTCACCATGTTATCTACAGCTTGTGGTCTATCCTGATGCATTCCATGAATAATCACATTCTTTCCACCATAGAATGCAGCCCCATACTTCTCTTTTTGCTCTTCATAATGCTCCATATCTTTGGGTCCCATATTACGTACTAATCTCTGATATTGTCTGGCAGTAGCAGCTTCAAAGTCACTGAAACCTTCATCAGGATTCTTCTTTTTCTGTTTCCTTTGAAAATTGTCTGCTTCAAGTGCTGAAACACCAAGCAGCTTTACACGATCATAATCCTGTCCTTTAGCCTTGGCTGCTTCTCTTTGCTCTTTATCCTTCAGCAACCATTCAGCTTGTCGTTTCCGAGACTCATAATTTGCTGGCAATTTCATTCGTGCGTCCTCATTCACTACTTCTTGATGATTTGCAACGCGGGCTTCGTTTCTTGCATTGTGCAATGATTTTAATCGCTGCATGCGTTCAGCCTGCTTTGCAGCAAAGGTTTGTTTTGTATCTTGTGAAGTACTCTGCATTGTCAGAACTAAAATATGAAGAGTAGTATGAGATTAGTTAAAGGTAATTGGATTTAATTCAAATTTTTGCTTACGTTTGTTACTTTTTCTATGGGCAACAGCGATATTTTTATATTTTATTTGATATGCAGTATTTGACAAAACGAATACAATACACGCAATGGATGTTAGAGATCATGTAAATTAAATATTACTGCCTTTGTGCACATGCATGTTCATTCAAAAGTTTTTTACGAAACCCTAAAAAAACTATTTGAAAATATTACCTAAAATAAACCCATACATTAACTATACATTTTTATCGTATATGACAAATTCAATTAAAAGCTAGGATATTAATTAAAAAGTAAGTAACAAATACTCTATCCATTACATGATGATGATTTAGATCAAATCATATACAAAAATGATGCAATAAACGAACAAATATCTAACATGGCTATATGCAACTTTACGCAATCAATGTTTACTACATGTAGTTTTCTTTTGCTTTCTTCATGACACGTCTCGATGCCCTTGAAATGCGTTTGACGACTCGACATTATCACGTCGACGACTATTCCAGTCGAAGACTTCGCCGAACGATGATAATCGCCGCGAATTAATGAAGACACCAGTGCGATCATGGTGGCTAATTGAGGGCACATCTAGTCGTCGCTGATCCTTCCAACGCACACGGTGTTCTCGTTGACTTTCCAAAACAAAAGCCACAATTTTAAGATGCTGCATAGTAAACTACGTATACATACGTGTCGTGTGATCCTGCTCACGTCGCTGGTATGGTTCCTGGTGGTTGTCTTCCTGCTGAATTTTTACTCGGAATGCATTGGTTCACATTGCAAGAAGGTCGGCGAATTCGAGGTCGAAGTGGGCGCGCGTAAACAGGACCAGGGTCAGTCACAAAAGCACAAGGACTATGACTTCAACGATGAGGTACAAGAAGAGGAACCAATTGATGACATGTATGTATAATAAAGTATTACCTTGATTGATTAATCATTGAGGTTTTACCAATAGATTGCTTAGCAATAAATATATAATTTTGCTAGTATTTTCTAATAGTAATCTTTTTTTGTAATCATATCATGTTTATGTTTTACGTTTCACTATGAGAAGAAATAATGTATTATATAAAATTTTAGTGTGAATAAGATTGAATCGAAGTACAAAAAGTCGGATCTGCGTCGATGGCGGCCAGCACCAACAGTTTTGCCTGTTGCTGGCATGCCTGGTGAACATGGAAAGCCAGTACATACTCCAGCAGAGCAGCAGGCTCTAATGAAAGAGAAGTTCAAACTGAACCAATTCAATCTTCTTGCCAGTGATTCAATTTCACTAAATCGTTCACTAAGTGATGTGAGATTAGAAGGATGTAGAGATAAAACATATCCTAGTCTACTGCCAACAACATCGATTGTGATTGTCTTCCACAATGAGGCATGGTCTACATTACTGAGAACTGTATGGTCAGTAATCAATCGGTCGCCACGTCCGTTGTTGAAGGAGGTCATTCTTGTTGATGATGCCAGCGAACGTGATCATCTTGGTCGAAAGTTGGAAGACTATTGCCGGACACTTCCAGTGCCGGTAATTGTATTACGTACTGAGAAACGCTCCGGTTTGATTCGAGCGAGACTCTTGGGTGCCAAACATGTAACAGGACAAGTGATCACGTTTCTGGATGCGCATTGCGAATGTACTGAAGGTTGGTTAGAACCGTTGCTAGCGCGGATTGTTGAGGACCGCAAGACTGTTGTGTGTCCTATTATTGATGTTATATCAGACGAGACATTCGAGTATATCAGCGCGTCGGACATGACGTGGGGTGGGTTCAATTGGAAGCTCAACTTTCGTTGGTATCGTGTACCGCAGCGTGAAATGGAGCGCAGAGGTGGTGATCGTACAGCTCCTCTGAGAACACCCACCATGGCAGGAGGATTGTTTAGTATTGATAAGGATTACTTCTATGAAATTGGATCTTATGATGAGGGGATGGATATCTGGGGTGGCGAGAATCTCGAGATGAGTTTCAGGGTAAGTTAAGGCAGACTTCTGCCGGAGGGAATCTGTTAATATATTCGATTCAAAGATTTCGTTTGATTTGGATTTATTAATATGATTGTAAGATGTTAGTATTATTGCAGTAAATGTGGTTTATTTAATTATGAACTTTGATATGAGGCTTTGTTTATAACAATAGGACATGTTTAAGATCAAATTTCGAATCCACAACTAAATACAGTATTATTGTATTTATGGATTAAGCATTCGTAGTTTATCAATTAGTTCCACACTTGCACAATAAATATATGCACTCCATGTAGATTAACGTTTTTATATCTTGGATTATTGCCTGTTTTCGGTTGTTGTTATTTATTATCTATAGTTAATTCCTAAAAGATATGTCATGCATGATAAAACCACAACAAAGGAAACCTGGATTATTGGTAATTCAATACATTGATTCGCATGGATTAGTTGCATTTATTTACATATAATAGAAATGATGTAACTATTTATATTTAAAAACATTGCAACATTTGCCAGGTCAAAAAAATCTAGTAGAAATATAAATACTGCCTCATTAAGTGCGTTCTTAAATTAATTCGGAGGCCTCTTTTGCCTTTTTTTTTTAATGTGCCATATAGGAGCAGTCAGGTACCTTTCGCTCCATGGTCATTTGAATGCTTTACCTTCGAGGGCTCGGTACAGCGAGAAAAATATTTGGTCACGTGATCAGCGAGCTAATCGAGAAACTTTTGAATTATAGAACGCAACCGAGATGGTTGAGCTGTCCCATAGCCTCAATTCTTCATGTTGCTGGTTGCCGCATTGACATTTATTTTCAATTTAAATACGTTTTTGTGAAAATGGATACGGCACTCAATTTAAAAGTAGTAGGAACTAACTGTCAGGTTTTGAAACAAATGTAACAAATTCTGGATTTTAATTTGCAGCAGGTTAAACATACTGCGCAGCAATGGATCGCCGAGCTCGCTCTGCAATCTCGGTGGAGAAAGAGCTTTTCTAGATCTCATCGCTTGGGAGATTAAGAACGCAGAGCAGGTACCTCTGACAGCTCCGTGTCACATTAAAGATAGCAAAAGAAGTCTCCGAGGCCTCAAAGATAATTAAAGAACGCAGCAAAAGGATCTTGCTTTTGCTCTGCGTTCTAAAACTGTGATCGTGGAAACTCGGCGATCAATCGCTAAAGTCTGCGAAGTATGCCGTAACTGCTGTTACAACTGCATTAATTGAAAATAAATGTCAAAGCAACCTGAGGATTTCGGGTTGTATGATTTACGTCACCTTGGTATTATCTCATTGATTTCTGAGATAATTTAAGAACGCACTAATTATCATGATAAAATTACTCGATGAACCAAAACACATTTACTGATGTCATTCATTAGCACCTAATTTGATTATTTATTGTTTATTCCCACTTGTAAATGCAATGAATATGTAAAGATATGGCAGTGCGGTGGAATTTTGGAGATAATCCCGTGCTCTCACGTCGGTCACGTATTTAGAGACAAGTCGCCGTACACATTTCCTGGCGGCGTATCAAAGATCGTTCTGCATAATGCAGCTCGCGTCGCCGAGGTCTGGATGGACGAATGGAAGGATTTCTATTATGCGATGAACGCAGGTTTGCACTACATACAAAACAACCGCTTACAAGCGATAACATTCTCCATTTTCGGCAATAGAAATAACCAACGCCGCCGCCTGTGACCATAGGGTTGTGTGTAGTAATTAACAAACAAACAAACAAATTCGATGTGGACACGGGTCGGTGCGGACCTGCCTGCTAACACTCATATGCTGAATGTGTATTGAATAATTTCCGATTGTTGTATTTAACAAAATTATTGTCGATTTTAACCACCAACCCCTCATAATAATTATTCATTTAAAAATACTATCTACATGCATGTTTCGTATGTGTAACTAACTGGGTATGTTTGTTATTAACACGGATGCGAACGAAAGATTTGGATGTGCGGTGGGACGTTGGAGATAGCAACGTGCTCGCACGTCGGCCATGTGTTCCGCAAATCGACGCCCTATTCGTTTCCGGGCGGCACCAGTCGCATCGTTAATCACAACAACGCGCGCCTGGCGGAGGTGTGGCTCGACCAGTGGAAGGACTTCTACTATAACATTAATCCAGGTTCTCAGACTCTCACACAAAGCACATATTAACAATTTCCTTGTCGCATACATGCTTGTTATTTCACATGAAGCGGAAGCTTTCCTCTTTTTTTTTAAATTAATTATTTATATCATAATTTGCTAACTGTCCTTGCACAGCGATTTGTAGTTCCCGTATTCATTTAGCTTATTTCTTAGGTGCGCGCAGCGTTCCTGTCGGGGATGTCTCAGCACGCCGTGAGCTGAGGGAGCGACTGCAATGCAAGTCTTTCCGATGGTACCTTGAGCATATCTACCCCGAGTCACAGATGCCTTTGGATTACTACTATCTGGGAGATGTATGTGTTATGCATGAATTTCGGTATCAATATCTCAATAATATTTTTTTCGTAGATACGCAATGTAGAAACCACTAATTGTTTGGATACAATGGCACGCAAAGCAGGAGAGAATTTGGGTATGACATATTGCCACAACTTAGGAGGCAACCAAGTGTTTGCCTATACTAAGCGCCAGCAGATTATGGCTGATGACAACTGCTTGGACGCAAGCAGGAAGAATGGTCCTGTAAAGCTTGTGCGATGTCACGGTATGGGCGGTAATCAAGCCTGGACCTACGACATCAATGTAAGTTGTTCTTACACATTTTTCTGATGTAAACAACTTAATAAATTGCATTTTCATTTTGCCAGGAGAAAACGATAAAACACGTAAACACGGGACAATGCTTACAAAAGCCCGACGTTGGTGATATGAATTTGCCACTGTTACGACAATGCGTGCACGGCTCCACCGGCCAACAGTGGATTATGAATGGGGAGTTCAAATGGCAAGCGCACAACAACCACAAAGAAACCGATAGATAATAGCTGGAGGCCGGCCTGCAGCAACCGAGCTCATGAACGCTGTCGGTTTAATCAATTTGTGGCAATTGTGCGCGTTTTCAATCCCCCCTGGTGCAATACTTTTTTACTTTATTTTCTACGACTTCTATGAACCGAAAGACTTAACTGTATGCATTTATGTTCGAGATTTTAACATTCCAAGTTGTCGAGTTGCGGAGACCAGTCATATCATGATGAAATATAGTATTACTGTAGTTAGGCATGTATCATATCATTAAGCAGCAACGAGTATGGGGATTTCTTCCAATTTCAAATCGAAGCAATAATTACATCAAGCAATAGCCCTAAAAGATACAGTTTTCAAACTCGACGCTTATTTTGCTCATTTTGAGCGCCAATTTGGCTGTAGCGTTGGTATCGTGGCAATCACTTCTTTCCGAAACCATCTGAAGTGAAGAAATATACAACAAGTTTTTTATTTTTATTTTTAAATATTATAATTATTACTTTAAGAACATTTTTATGTAAATTGCCATTTCCAACGCTATTAAGTAAATTGCTGTTGCTCATTTTTATTGATCTTATTTCATAAAATGTATATAAACGTAGCAGCTCTTTTTTTTATTAATTAATACGTACGTATTACGACGAAAACACGTAAATACATATCATTAATTTTTATTAGAAATCGTTTACGCGTTGTTTTTGAATGGACAAGGAAGACGAAAATTTGGTGGTGGACGAGTGCAATCAATAAATACTTACATTATTGATGAATATATGAAACAAATTTAAAATGTAAACAATAGTAATTTATATTATAAAGATATTGATTTAGTCGATTATTGTTGTACATAGTTACTGTTTAATTTCTTTAAAATAATAAATAAATCGCTTTAATTTTTGTGAACTCTTTGACGAGTTTAACGTCTTTAAAAAGCTTATACAGATTAAAGTTTCAGGTTAAAAGTTGTCTTACTTTGCGATACTACAGCTACGCTGTTTAAAGCCGCAGGAAGATGAACTGAGCATCATAAGAAACGAAAGTTATTTCAATCCCCCTTAGGCACATTTTTATATTCGTTGTCGTGTTGTTAGTGCAAGAGTGAAGGCCTGAAATCGATAATAATTTGACTTTTTTCGAAGAAAAACTTATTGTAGCATCGAAACGAAACCAGATAGAGACACGAATTTGGTTCCTACGGGTGGATCTCAGCTAGGACTACTAATAAGGTTGTACACATTTGCATATTACCACACCACTTAATTCTAATTAATAGAAACACATGTAAACATCACATGGATGGAGGTCTGGGCTATATGGGAGATGTTCAAGAATCTCCCAGAAAAATTTTTGTCGCGTTCGTACACCTGCATGCAGTCTGGCATTCTCGTTAAGCAAAATAACATTTCTTATGGGTTATTTCCGTCTTTTTGATAGGCAAATGGGCTAAAGATCATCTGTAATGCATATGTACGGGGACGATGATCAATGGTCTCATTTTCGACAGGCCACATTCTCGTTTATATTTGATCGACCCTCGTATTATAGCAAGAGTTGTTTTCTTGATTAAATGGAGAAATGTATTGGTTCTATCGAATATAATTGTAACAAGATATTAAACTAATCATATAATTTATTGCAAAAATATGTGATATTTTATAAATATGTATTTCAATCAATTCTGGTGTTGTATCATAATACCCATGAGTGAACTATTCCTGTAACATACCACCAATTAATACCCTAATCATCATTTATTGCTGATACTACGCAAACTTACTGCGAGTCATTCGTGGCGTCACATGTATGTGAATATTGTCGCCAGGGGCAGCCGACACTGAAACACCAAGTCGTATAAAGCATGGTCATCTAATTTTTACATCAGCACACAATTTGCATGCGGCGAAACTTAAGGGCAAGCCAGCTGTTGCATCCCATTCCAGGACAAATGTCGACTCAATGCAGAACGCAATCAAAATTAATGAGTTAGTGCAACAGGTATTTACTCATAAACAACAACAATATAAATATAAAAAAAAAAAAACAATTTCAAGCGATTAGATAATTTTTGGTAAATTTAGGGGCGTTGAGAGGGCCTCCAGTTGCGAAGCAAGTGTACCGTGTAGGATGTAAGGCATGTCGCACTGCTCGCACTTGCCCATCGAGGGATGATTGTGGAATGTGCATTTCGGACATGACCACCCCGTCTCCGTGTCATCCCTCGCCGCGCCAATGGGGCGCCCGAAGTTCGGTGGATGCCTCTGGCCAACGTATATGTTCCGGTAGAACTCCTCATCTGCAAGTCGCGAACAATGAGATTCCTCAATCAATTCCGTATGGTTATATATTACCTCTTTGCTGCTGCTCAAAACGTTGGTCCACTTCGATGGTAAGACGTTCGCATTGTCCGCGCAAATGTAGGATCTCCTTGAGCAGTTGCTTCTCTAGCTCCGCATTGACGAGATCCTCGTTTGCGCGGGTGGTCGCAGCGCTACAATCCTGCTCCTCCAGTCGCGCAACTTCCTTGTGCATATCGGCCAGCTTCTGGCGCTCGCAGCTCAGCTCGCTCTTGAGACGGTCGATCCTCGCCTGCTGGCGTAGCAGTGTTGGCGTGGGTCCTACAAAGAGAATGATTAGGAGTAGATCTAATCTCAGTGGGTATTATGGCATACCTAACGATAAGTCGGGCATGGAGCGTGCGACCGTTCCGCCGGCAGGCTCTTCAGCGGCCTCTAGGTGACAGCTATGCGGCCGTTGTCGACGCAAGTGACGTCGATAGGAAGCGACACTGCCACCGGTGGGACTCACGGTGATTTGCAGTCGTGACTCAAGGCCCTTTTGACTGTCAAAGCTACTTGTGGAATAGGTGAGACTGGAGTTAGCCGACGTGATTTCGATGGGTGGCTGCGGCTCCGAGGTGGGTGTCCGCAGGGTAAAATTAACGCTGGTAAAAGACCGCTGGTGGCCGGAGTTGCCTGACGTTGAGAGCAGGGGCGGCGTGGGGGTCACCTGCAGGTGCGACGTTACCTTCTGGGGCGGTTGTGGTGGTGGGGACATTGTCACACGCCGCAGGGACGGCGAAATCGGCGGCTTTTGCCATAGCTTGGCAGCGGGGGCGTTGAGGGGTAGGGAATCGGGTCTCTTCGCGCCCATTGTGCCATTCTTCAGAGGTAGATCACAGTTTTTCTCGCCCATTAAATAACAATAAACTACTACGTATATCACATAACACACTCGCAGCTGAACCGGCAGCTGGTGGTGGTTGTGGGACTTCTATCACAGCCAGTCGTTGACTATACAATCGTCCTGGGCCCCCCGAAGATGGGCGCTTATCACGCGTTATCGCGACTCTCGCGATTTCGCTGTCGTCGTGCGGAACGTCGAACGCCTACGTCGCTCGTGCTTACGTTGGACGTACACCCACGTCGTCTGCGTACGTTCGTGATGTTGCACAACACAACAAAACACACATCGCGAGAGCGCCCTTCGCGCCCCAGCAGCGACGTTTTCGATGGGGCCACAGCACGCACCTCTCGCTACTGTCTAATGCGAGCTCGCACACTGCCTTCGCGGCGTCTGGATGCGCAAGGTGCTAAGTACAGTCGTCGGCAACGACTTAAGTAATACATTCATGACCGACTTAAGTGTAAAACGTATGTCAAATGCCACAACAACGTTGCATTTTACCTCCCCGTCTTTGCCTTCAAAAATGTGCGTGATTCTCCTAATAGGGAGGAGGGATCAACTACGTACTTATCAAAAAAATGCATATCCTACTAAAGAATTTAAGTTTATAGCTGCCGTTGTCAGTCAAATTTTGTTGTGCACATTAAATAAAGTAATAATAACAAGAAAAAGTGAACTTATTACAATAAAACAAAATATAGATTATAACGCATTTCTTTATTAATTTATGGAAGATAAACATGCAAACGTTATGGAAATGCCAGCTCAAAATATATTTGTAGTGTAGCATAGGCTTTACGGTAATAAATATTAAAATTTTACTCGGCATTGTTCGGGTAACACCGTTTTTAAGCGTCAAGACGCTTTGAATTGAATCCCTTCATATAGTTATTGGCGGTATTAACCGTCGCTTTATAGAAAAAAGAATTTTTAATTATTTCAACTATTATATACAAAGCTTATTTTGAAGAAATCTAATATATGTATTGATGTCGTTTACTATTACAAATGGCAAATGTGAATTTTGTGATACCCGTGAATTTCACTGAATTGGTAAATTATAACCCTAATCATTATACAGTAAAGGAAGTTCTGTTAGAATGTGATATCAACAAAGCACTACAAGGTATTTCTTATGAGCCAAGATAAAATAAAATTATATACAATTTATATTGTATCTAAAATATCATTGTAACATGTATATAAATAATGTATCTTTTAGAATCTCGTCAAAGCTTTCGAGATGTTGGCCCATCATACATTGTGCATCACTTTGACACATACTTTTCTATTATACATCATCAAAAGAATCTACCAAGCAGTGTACTTTTTTCATCATATGAAGATCTGCGAAGATGTACATATTCAGTTCTTGTGATTTCTGTAAGCAATTTTAAACATATATCTTTTGCAGGTATTCTTTCACTTCCGAATTATTTGAGTCACAATTTGGAGGATACTGAAAACTTTGAAGAACGAAAAACTGAAACGCAAACAATTGTCAAAATGTTGATATTTTTATATGTTGCATTAGGACAAGTACTTGAAGGTAGTGGAGATTCAGAGGATTCATTATTGGCTATCAAGACAAAGCGTAAAAAGAATGTTGCTCCTTCAGCATATAAAGTAAATTGGGTTGACTTTTTGACAGCAATAAAAATTCTATTACAGACTGAAATTAACAAGTTTTGGGATCCTCCAGGAGTTGATGAGATTGTTGCTGGAAGAATAGCTGAAGTTGTATATCTTGTATTGGAGAAACCAGATATTAGACATAATGAACAAGCACAGAATGAGATGTGGATGATTTTAGGATTACTAATTACTGAGTACAATCTTGGTGATGGTATTACTTGTAGAATAGTGAGGATAGTAAAGGAGTATGAACATGTAGGAGTTCTACTACCAGATGGTGTGCTACAATTAGTTGAAGCATTTCATTGCAAGGGATTCTTCACTAAGCTGGTACATGAGCTTGCTGAGTGGCAGGTAACTGAAGATTCATCAGAATCAACTGCATCAAGGTACAGTTCCAAGTTGTTAGTGGATTTAGCAGCACGTTTGCCGCAACTGATGTTAGGAGAAGTAGCATATCTGAATAGATTTTTGAAAAGCAATTCGACTCAGCTCAGAGCTATGGTACTTGGTGTTCAGGTCGAGGTATTGTTAGCGTCATTCTCTCAAGAACCAGCAGATGATCCCGAACAAAATGTAATGATGCTCTTACGAAACGATATTTTGCTAAGATTGCTTCGATATACGTCTGATGGGGCGAGTTTTGTACGAGCCAGGGTTTTCTCTTTTGTGTCCAAACTTTTACCAGATAACATTATTCCCAATTCGTTACTGAAATTGTTTCTGCAAAAGGCGATTGATCATCTTTATGATGCAACTTCAACGGTTCGTAAAGCTGCTTCTGTTTGCATTACTACTATGTTAAAGTATAATGCTCATGGTCCTTCGGTAAGTTTAAGAACTAAACTATTTGTAGTAATTACAATATTTATATTGTCTCAATTGTTAATCTATATTGTATTTTTAGTTGTCAAGACTTAAGTTCACAAAAGAACTAAATGATCGTAGACAGAAGCTTACGAATTTCAAATATGAAATACTCGGATTCGATTTGGCAAAACAAGAAGAAATGGAACGCGAATGGCAGGACGTACACCTGCCCGCCATCAAACAACTTATTATAGACAATGAAGACGACAGCGAAGAGGAGGACGAGGACAATGAAGAAGAAGGCAGTAATAAAGAAAACGAAGAACACCAGGCATCTTCAGTGAACGAATCTAAAGGTGCCGATACAAATAAACAGTCACCTAAGAAGACACTCGATGAGGGCATTCGTGACGCAATTAATTCTAAGAACTATTGCCTTGCTATACGCCTCTGCCGAGAAGCCACCAAGTCCAGTCTCGCATTCAAAGACCTCCGCAAACACAACGACGCAGTCAGTGATCTCGAACTGATGCCAATTTTCATGCATCTCATCTATTCAAACACTCCTGTTACTTCAAATCGACAACCCACAGCCGAAGAAATGGAAGAGCTTTGTAACCAGGAACGCAGCGTGGATTCCTTCAACGAAGTGGTGAAGTTCCTGGATCAAATGAGTGCAGTCATGGGACGTATGCGCACGTTGCTAAACAGCTCAGTCATCAGCGACTTACATGATGCCGTCGACTTTATCATCGTATCCTCACAATTCAACTTGGATGAAGCTACTGACGGGATTATAGCGATCCTACAGATAATGGGACGAAACGAACAGGATCGTCGCAAGGTAGTTTTGGAAGCCATGCGAGTTGTATACTTGGTGACTGATTCTACAAATTTAATGTAAGATATCTTAATGGTGACGTCTTCCTTTTTTGTTATATAATATGTATTGTTACAGTGAGCACACAACGCAGGTGGTAGATCGTTTGATTACCTTGATCAAAAAAGTCTCACACGCTACTGTGCCTGCATTATCGACATTAATCTCAGAATGGGCTGACCAAGGTACTCTGGGCAATGATATCATTGATGCGTTATGGCAACAGGTGTTAATGAAGCTCCCTACAACTGCGGATCGCTCTCGCGCCGCACTTATCCTGTTGCGAATGGCAACTATGGGACGGTTTTCTATTGTTGAGAAGAACTATCGCATTGTGGCGCACATAGGTTTCGGCGAGCGTGGCTTTAGCGACCTGTATTTTGCAGAAGAAGCTTTGAAGTTTCTGTTGATGTTGGGATTGCGTGAAGGAAGTGTTTCTGGCGATTATTCAGAAATACGTGTCCCTGCAACCGAAACGATGTGGGGGGAGTTGGTAGTGTTTATCAAACACATTATAACGTCCAAATCGCCAATTGTAAATAATATTTTGTCGGTAGCAGTTCGTGTTATATTCAAGTTGCATTCGAAGCCGTTGCTTTTTATGGAAGAGATAGCGAAGATAACAATGCAGTATGCGATTTTTAAGGACAAATCTAAGCAGCCTTTAACGACCGACTTGGTCAAATTTCACGTTCTCTTGGGTGAGATTGCTGTGAACGTTCTAAGCTATTTGGACAATGATGTCTATACAGAACTAAAGCGAAGGCAATATGATAAGCCTCAAAAGGACAACGACAATGTTGCGAAAAACCAATCGAAATTGTCTGCTTCTAATAGTTTGGCTCGAACTCGAAACCATTCCCATTCAAATATTGATATGAATTCCACTAATCAGACAACGGCAGTAAGTAATTTGGTATTATTCTTTAACTCTTCTTACATTTACATTTTCACGTGTTTTCATTAACATTTTCAATTCTAATAGGACACTTTTTTTTATTATTATGCATGATATTTAAAAAGGAAAAAGTAAAAAGATAATGCATGCACAATTTTGTTGTTTTCTTCATAAATTAATCAAATTCCGAAAGTGTCGTCAAAAGCTTCTTTACGACTGGTTTCAAACTGATTGCACGCCCTGAACGTCTAACCTCGTTCAGCCCAAATAACTTAATTCCTCCGCATTGCTATTCTCCGTCAACCTTCTGCATACATCTTCCCTCTCACCTCCTCCACTTAACTACTATTTCAAGTTCCTGTCGGTCTTAATCTACTTCTCTTTTACCTCCTTATATTATAGCACACACCTTATATATTTATCTTTCATCCATACTGTCCTTCGGACCTGGACCCAAAAATTTTCACTTATCATTTGCTGCCGTTCCTAACACTGCTGCATTTCTCACCCCTTTCTATTCACTATTACCCTTTTCCCTTTTCCATTCCCATACTTCACCAGTCTTTCCATACAGCCGAAAATAAAATTCTTTTGTACAATTCCAATCACTGATATTTGAAAATTATACAAAGTAAACCAATTTTAATGTTGAATGTATTTCAGCCTGACGATTCTATGATGGATGGAGCAGATGCAGTAGACGATGATGCTGAATATGTGTCATATGTTCTCGAGCAATCTCTCACTAAGGACTCATGCCTTGGAAAACTATTCAACCTCGGATTGCGTATATGTAAGCATCCCCAACATTTCGGCAATGCGACTATTCAGACCACAGCAATGACGGCTGTCCTTCGCGGAATGTTACTTTGTTCAAGATTTTGCGAGAGCCACATTCGTTTCATTATTACTATTTTATTGAGGACTAAAGTTATTGAGAACAAGCTAACTATTTTGTTGCACATCAGCGATCTACTAGAACGTTTCCCAAATGTAGTTGAACCCTACACAATCAAGTTATATTCTATGTAAGTTTTCTATATACTTTCATTATTCCTCCTCTCGTAAATAATACGTCTCACACATATCTTTCGTTTTGCTTTTGTAGATTGGAAGATCCTAATCTGGAAGTGCGAGAAATGACATTGAAAATGTTATCCCTGCTTATTTTGAAAGACATGATACGTCCGCAGGGCGACATTTGGCGTCTGGCTGCATGTATTGTCGATGACAATGAAGCGATATCCAACATGGCCAAGTGTTTCTTCGTACATAGCGCACACAAATCCAACAACTTGTATAATTATATGCCAGATATATTCTCGCATCTGTGCGCACGATTCCCATCGAATGGCGTAACAATAATACCACCAACTACAAATGGTCATGCTGTTCCTCCTCCGAAAGAAAATTCACCAGCGTCGAAAGTGACCGATAACGAATCGAAATTAGAAACGATTCTCACATATCTCTTCGGTCTTATTGATAAGACGAAGCAAATCGAAATCCTCGTCGAGCGATTCTGTCTTAAATACGAGCACGCTACCGAGGAGAGTTTTGCTCGACGAATTACATTTGCCTTAACACTATTACCCTATAATGACCGTGCCATACAGAAACTTATCGACAATTTCCCTAAGTTCAAGCATTTTGTTCTTGATGATATTATCTATGCACATTTTAAGTCTATAATTACTAAACACAAAGTGAAAGGATCTAAAGACCTTACGAATCAGCTAGAGAATCAAATTAAAGACATGTTTGCGTTAGATGGACGAGCACCGAAACCGGTCGCTAAAATTGTATTCAAAAAGCCCACTGCACCTAAGAAAAAAGCTGCGCGGAAAGGACCGAAAAGCAAACACGTGAGGAGATCAGCAGATAATTCCAGCTTTGAAATTGATGAAGAAGAAATTTCTTTTTCCAATACTAGGAGAAGTCCTAGGATTAGTAAATCTAAAAGGAACTAGGACAACTAAATGGACATTTAAGAAGCGTGTATAAAAATAATTAGGTTTTAATGAAAATATATAATTTTTTATAATAAGTAACATTTTAGAAGTTTAAAACAAAATTATAGGTTTAAATAATTTGTGAACTTCTGTATTAATTTTTATATTTTATATAATTAAATATATACATAGTGCGCTCTTAAATTACCTCCGAGACCTCGGTAGAGCTAATCAAGATAAATTTTGTTATCGACGTTTTATATTGACATTACTTAAACAGCTAAATACGAGCCCGATTTCTTGGCTTCATATAAAACTGCGTCGGGATAGAAGTTAAAACGACAAATTTAGATAAATCATGAATAATATATTAAATGTAAATAGACAAATGAAATAGGAAATGAATGACAAAGATTGAAGTTAACATTACAAAGATACAAGTTACAAACAAATGAAACCTAAAGACAAATTACAACAAATGACAAGTACAAGTTTCTTAATTATGCACTGAACTTACTCTTTTGGATGATTGAGAAGTGAAGAATTTGGGAATGATTTTACTAAGGGGAGCTTGTCAATGAGTAGTAGGAAAACTGTGGCAATTTAATAAGTAGGGAAAGGACGTTATTTGTTTCAAAATCGTCAACATATCTTTCCTTATCTTACAATTGAAATGTACAAAGCATAAACAATATATATTATCAAAGGTTCAAAGGCTGATGTTCCCCACTCAGCGTTAAACTTGCGAACTCATTTCATTCAAGTGTTGTAGTCGACAGTATCTAGGCGAGTATTTTGAAAAGTAGTTGCTTGCCACTATTCTCTGAGTAAACAACATATATTTAATAAACGTTAGGAAAGCTGACGACCGGTTTCAATAAAAATGAGCGACGTTGATGGGAATTATGTACTGGCAAAGGCCTTGAAAGATCAGGCAAGTTTCTTCTATATATTATGTATTATATTAATTAGTATATTAAGGCAATTTATTCGTATCATATTGCTAACATTGATTATTATAACCTTTGGAGCATCTGATTAGTTGCGTTACAAACCAAACTGTATTCGGATACACAAAGTGCCGACTATTTTGTATTCATGTGTGTATCATTGGATGCCAGCATTCATTCAAGAGAATTAAATAAAATAATTCATTTTTATTCTAGTTTCTTTCTTAACGCGTTGAAGTGAATTTAATTTAAAAAAAAAGCTATTACTCAGAACAAGTTTTATACTTGTTCTGAGTAACAAACAAACTCATTTGAATGTCTGTTTATAACATGGGGGGCTGTGCGGTAGATTTTCTTAGTATGATGCAATAAAAATAAACGCCGAGCTATCCTAATTTATCATAAAAATGCATAATGTTATCTATTTCAAAGTATGCAGCCTTTATTAATGCCGTCACGATGTTTCCTTCTTTGTACTGCTTTCATTTAGTTAAAATTTTGTGCAAATTATTGTCGTCAAAATGCGAAATGCCCAACACACCACAGAAAGCTGTGGCTAAGGGTTATCAGGTATTAAAGGCATATGGCATCGTCCATTGTTGTCGGCCATCTTGTATGCAACTAAAGTCCACTTAGTACAACTGGTTTTAATGGCGGCGATTACTTTCATTGGAAACCGGTTTTTGCAAAATTTGATTTACGTTGAAATCAGTTTTACATTGTATAAATTTAATATAAATACTGTTTGTGATAGAAGAGAGCAGAAATTTGGAGAGTTCGGTCGAATTGGCCTGCTAGTGCTCACACTGGGCCAATTAAACAGTCGGGTTGATGGTGTGTGCGTACATTAGCCGACAGTTTGCCGATTGTTTGCGAAAAAATTGTAGTTAGTAAGCAGCTCCTGAAGAGAGCATAGTCACGTAATGAAGCGAAACATATTGCTCAGAGATGCATCCTATATACAGATTATTGAAGAGAAAATCAGAATACTTTTTTAGCTGTTTCTTATAAAGCGCAGGACGTTTTTCAACTTTCTCTATCAACTGTAAAATAGATGATTCTACAATCAGCGCCATTTTAATGCAAGAAGCTGTTCTTTATTCGTTAAATTTCAGATCTAAGTGTATGAGCGCGTTAAACGCGCCTCTTACTGATCTAGCAGTTGGCCAACAGTTTAGTATGGACTAGACGCCCATCCAACTGATTTATCAGCCGATAACTAATCGTTATAATTTGCGCGTTTGCATATATCATCATAATGACTAAACTATCGATCGACAAAAAATCTGCAGTGTGCACTGTCTCAACAGTTTCGTTCTTGGTTATTATTTTCTCATCATTTTAAAACTCTCTAAATTAAATTAAATTTGTAATTATTATTTTGAGAAAAAAAATTTAATAATATTGAGTAATTGCTTATTAATTGTATATTTTTTTGTCTTCAGGGCATTGAATACGTATTTGGAATAGTTGGCTATCCAGTGATTGAATTGGGCATTGCATGTCAACAAGTGGGACTTCATTATGTCGGAATGCGTAACGAACAGGCCGCAGCTTACGCCGCCCAAGCGATTGGTTACCTCACTGGTATACCTGGTGTCTGCCTAACAGTGTCCGGACCTGGTGTCCTCCATACACTGGGAGGTATGGCTAATGCACAAAGTAATTGCTGGCCATTAGTTGTAGTAGGCGGTTCAGTAAGTCAAGATCACGAAGGGATAGGCGGCTTTCAAGAATGTCCACAGGTAGAGCTTTCTCGACCATATTGCAAATATGCTGCTCGTCCTCCCACAGTGCCATTGATTCCAACTCACGTGGAAAAAGCCGTAAGGCTTAGTCGATTTGGACGACCAGGAGCTACATACTTAGATGTTCCTGGCAACCTACTTCAGGCCAAAGTATCAGAAGATTGTGTCAAAGAAATTGGCAATGGAAGTAAGATAGAAGTGCCAATCGCTTTTCCAGCGCCTGAGAAAATTGCCGAGGCAGTGGCATTATTGTCGAATGCTAAGAATCCATTAGTTATCATTGGCAAAGGCGCTGCTTACGCAGGTGCAGAATCTGAGATAAGGCAGTTCATTGCTAAAACTAATTTGCCATTTTTGCCGACTCCCATGGGCAAGGGTGTTGTACCAGATAGTGATAAGCATTGTATTTCGCCAGCGAGAACGCTAGCTCTGCAGAAAGCGGATGTCATTTTACTTCTTGGAGCGCGACTCAATTGGATGCTGCATTTTGGTCGAGCGCCAAGATTTCATCCACAAGTGAAAGTCATCCAAGTAGATATCAATCCAGAAGAATTTCATAATTCTGTTCAGACGGCAGTACCTATCTTTGCTGATATCACTCCAGCAGTATCTGCTCTTGTAGCTGCTTCGCGCTTTACTCTGTCTGATAACCACGACTGGTGGAAGACACTACGAGCTCAATGCGAAAATAACCGGAAGAGTTTACTTGCCATGAGTCAGGATACTTCTATACCTCTTAACTATTATGCTGTTTTTACAAACTTACAAGCTGCCCTTCCTCCGAATTGCATTATTGTTAGTGAAGGTGCAAATACAATGGACATTGGGCGTACCATTCTTAGCAATCAGTTGCCAAGGCATAGACTTGATGCAGGAACGTTTGGAACTATGGGTGTAGGTCTTGGATTTGCAATTGCAGCCGGGTTGTATTGTCGTCACTATGCTCCCGGCAAGAAAGTCATTTGCGTTGAGGGTGATTCGGCATTTGGGTTTTCTGGGATGGAGATGGAGACCATTCATAGGTACAAGCTTCCCATTGTTGTAGTTGTTGTCAATAACTCTGGGATCTATGGAGGTGTTGATAAAGAGCTTTTTGATGATGTCCGTAATGATGGAGAGCCAACGCAAACGTTAGTTGCATTTTGTTTATTCTCAATTTGTAATACTTGATTATTTATTATTTTTTGCAGATTACCAGTGAATGTATTATCTACTTTCACCAAATATGAAATGATGATGAAAATGTTTGGTGAGAGGGGTGCTTATTTAGTCGAGACCATTCCTGAACTTCAAAAGGCTGTGAAGGAAGCGTTAGCTGTGGAGGATGCTCCTTCAATCATTAATGTGATCATCAATCCTTCGGCAGATAGAAAACCACAAACATTTTCTTGGCTCACGGAATCTAAGCTTTAATATGGTTTTAATAATTTTGTTTTTAAAGTGAATGCAGTGTAGGTACATGAATTCATATGAAACCAGGGCAGGATATTATATAATACAGGGGCAATAAAAGTTTTGGCATTTCTACGACGTGTTCAAGTTACTCCTTCTCCTTATATATATAATGCAGGGGATACACATGCCTGTAACTTGCACGATTTCATACCAGCTCCTTGTACATGCATGTGTATTTTGTCAAATGGCATGCTTCTCGCTGGCATGCAAGTCGATTGCACAGAATCAAAAAGATTTGATTTTTTGGCATGCCATATGCAAGTAAAATGGTGGGGAAATGCAAATTACATGCCAAATGGCATACAAGCTTGCATTCAATTTTACTTGCATGTGTATCTTCAGTGTGCTATTCATTGGCGCATGCCATTTTTGAGCATGCACGTTACTTTCCTAATTTTATGCCATGTGTATTCCCGGTAAAAAGAAAGCACCTTTATTTGTTTGCTTTGATCTCGTCAACTAATGACCTGATTTGACAGCGATTTGAACGATAAATTGGACAAAAATGCAAGGAGGAGCATAGGCATAAACAAAGATATTTTCATAAAACAATTACTAGTTACTGAATATAAACTTTGAACTGAACAATATACAGCGCGTCGGCCACACAGTACGATGCATAACGAAGGAAAAGCTCAAAACAACGAGGCGATAACGAAATTCACAGAACAGTGAATGGCAATGGTTGTTTTGTTGTTTTTTGCTAATATTTGTTACAAACTTTTATTTGGTCAAGATTGTACACTGCAAGTTTTTTTTGTTTGTTTATTATTTCTTTAATATGCCGATAGACACGTTCTTGCTTGACACAAGAACGGGGGCGTCGAATTGAGTTTACGAAAGAAAACAACGAACTGTACCCGATTGCCTTTAGAGAAAAAAAGAATTATCGGGTTCCCACTACAATCCTGCAATTGAGTATAAAAATAATGCGTTCGTCTTTTCAGGTCCTGTGACAATTATTTGTTAATACTATTCTGCACTTAAGTTTGAAGACCTTTTGGAACAGAATATGTCCATAATTTCATCCGAATACTTGTAGTAACTATGCTTGATAACAGAAGTCATGCAACGCGTCGTAATTTCTTGCAACCTAACATTGACCAAATTTCAGGGGTGTAGTGGTGCCAGAGCGACGCCTAAGCACTTGTTTGCGAGCTAGGGCGCCGCCTAGGCACTATTATACCAAACGTATCACTTAAATCAATAAAAAATGCAATGTTTCTACTAGTTTGTGTGGTGTGTATGACAACACATGTGCACATTATTCTGTAATAAGTTTGTATAATTTTTAAAGCCGGATCTGGGAACAATAGCCCTGGCACAATTTTATCTAAATTTCTACCTGATTCATCCGAAAACACTGTGTGTCTTATAGCATCAACATTTTGTGTAATAAAAGAATAAAGGTGAGAGTTTACTATTAGTCCTGTGAATGCACAAACGATTAACATTTATCAATCAATTATTTTATGCACATGGTTTCATTTACGCAATATAAATTTAAAATAAAATTGCACTTATGCTCACTCACCCTAGCCCAAAGACATGTCGAATTAAAAGATCTTCAAATACGAACAAGGAACGATTTGATACCACGGTGTCTGCATCTTAAAATTGGAGAAATGGAGTTGTGATCCTAAATATAGAATTAAAAGTTTAATCTTATTTACGATGTATTTAAAACAGTGCATGAACTAAATAATAATGAGCAATGAATTATGAATCAAATTTATTAATCACATTACCCGTTCAGCAGTTACACAAATATCTATTTCAGTTTCCTTCATCAAAATGGCCGCCGGTATAAATTAATAAGTTCCAATTTGGAATAGTTGGCTATGCTTGAAAATAAAAGGGTGTTTGTTAGCGCTAGTGTAGTTGGGAAATATTGTGAAATATTCTACGTTTTAGAATGTTTTAATCATTTCGAGACTTTTATTTAACTTGTACACGTTAAATATAATTAATAAATTTGTTTCGTACTTCAGTGTGTATTATTGGTGAAATACGTGCAGCGAATTATTAAAAATAGTAGTAGGCTTTGATGAAAAAGGGGTGCTTTGGACTTTATGCTTTGAATTAGGGTGAGTGGGCGTAACTGCCATTTTATCATTATATATTTTGCTATGGCCTTCACATAACTTGGCGGATCTCTAGGTCAGAAATTTTGGCAGGCCCTGGCAAACTTTACTGATATAATAAAAATTGAATAGCAACGGAATACGCCATACTATAGATCCTCCCAAGCCATGCATATAGAATATTCTCTCGTACTTTGCATCATTGAAATCACTAAACTACTTCATATCTATTATAACATAATTAACTCTTGGTATAATCACATTATATAAATTATTAATTATTATAGACATAAATCAATAAGCAAAATTAAATAAAATGTCCATATTGATTTTTTGCATCCAAACGACCAAGGCCTGCTTAAAACATTATAACACACTAAAAAAGAATAGGTGGCTTTGGAATTCGCCATCGGTATATCCACAGCCTCCTATTCAAATTTGTAATAGTTGGCTATGGCTTTGAAAAGGGGAGCCTGATAGATCCAGTATCAATGCGAAACACACGGCAGTGCATACACAAATGATTGGTACATTGTTTCATTTAATTTGTGAACGCTTATTGTATTTGATAAAATTCTCATCTTGGTGATAATTATTGTGATATGAGTGCATCGTTTTAAATAACACCGAATTAAAATCATTCAGTTGTTATTCAATTTTTGTTAGCAGTTTCTTTCGTGTTCGTGTTCGAATTATTGTTTTTTTCTTGGACTTAGGTGAGCGCGGCATAATTGCCATTTTGTTATATAATTTAAGAGATGTTGAGAATGATTATGGGGAAATGCTATTATGTTTTGCATTATTTATTTAATTAATAATTAGTTAGATAAAATATTATTATATTATAATGTAATAAATTAATTTTGATTATCTTTATCAAAATTGCCATGAATTTCTTTAAAAAAATGTTATGAAATGATAGGTGGCTTTGGAATTTGCGTACAGTATATCCACAGCCATTACTAAAAGTTAGTTGGCTGTGCTTAAAAATGAGGGTGTTTATTAGATGCGTTTTGGAAAGTTTTCAGTCATTTCAAAATGTTTGCTTAATTTGTGATTGATAAACATTTCAATAGTTATTATTGTAAGAAGCAGGTATTTAAAATTTATTTCTGGTCTTTTTAGGGTTCACGATTTTGTTTGTTCAGTTTTAAGACGCGCACATCGTGTTACCAGCTCCTTCCTGTTCGTTTTGGAGTACTGTCAATTCAGCGTGCCTCTACATATTTCTATTGTTTCCTAGCCAAAAGTGAGTTCATCATAATTGCCATTTTATTATATACATATATAGATTTATCGCACTGAGAAAAATAAATTGTCGATTCAACCAATAAACTGTTGATTTAACAGCAACAACAAATTTAAAATGTTGATAGTTGAATCAACCCTATTACGTTTTAGATTAAAGCAACAAATAATGTGTTGATTCAATGTGGAAACTGTTAACATCTTCGAAAATGTAAATTTAACAGTTTTATTATTCTCAGTGTAAGAATGTAATTGCATTTTGCATTAATAAAACAAAAATTGAAATCAATAATAAGTATTTGATTAATTTATGTGTTGGGTAGTTGAATTCTTATCCATGAAACAATCAGTTTAATTTGATAAATATCCTCTTTGGTTTTCTAGTATAAAAATCATTGGTCATCAATTCCAAAAGTTATAGGCATGTTATGCTTAAATGAGGGGTATTTGTTGAATCGAGTATTATGAAACAAACCACTTTCAATGAGATTGATTTGTTGCATACTTCAGTGTTTACAATTTATGAAAGTACGTGTAGCGTTTAAAATATTTCGAAAGAAAATGTCAAGAACTTAAAATTTTTCTCTGTGCTTAGGTTTACAATTTCGGTGGTTCCATTTTAAGACGACGAGGTCATCAGTTTCTGGTGTGTTCGTTTCCGAAGGACTGCCAATTCCTCGTGTCTCGATGTGAATTATTGTTTATTCCTGGCTTAGATTTTGAATTAATGTTGTGCTTAAGGCTAAGGGTAAGTCTATCACAAATACTATTTTAATATATAACCAGCATGTTATCTTCCCGGCGTGGCCGTTTGTTGTTAGTAATTAAGTAGAAAGTTTTTAAATTTAGATGAAAAATAGTATTGACAAATACTTGTCATAGTACCTAAAGAGATAGAAGCATTATTTTTATACTTAATTGCAGGATTATAGTGGAAACCCGAAAATTTTCTTTGTTTCTCAAACGCAATCGGGATCTGGTTGTTGTCTCGAACGAAGACTAACTTCATTAAGAATAAACCACTAGTACAAAATAATAACTGCAGGAATTGGCAGTAACTTTCCTAGTGATTACTATAAGAGTTAGCTTCTAGAATCATTTAGTTTTAATTGTTAATCGTTTTTTATTAATATGTCTGGAGAAGAAATCCAGTCTATTATTTACTCCTATCTTTAAATGGTAAGCATATATCATTCATAACAAAACAACAATATATTATTACATTTTTCATTTCAGGTTGCGTATTACGCGTCATGTTATTAATTATTTGTGAGTTATCATGGAGTGCGAGAAGCGCAAGAAATCTTTACGAAACAAAATTCATGAACGATCCAGGTAAGAAATATGTAAAATATATCTGGTAAAAATCAGAATTGTGGTTTGGGCGAAGCATAAAGATAGTAACCTACGATGAATTAGGTTCTTTCCAACACGCTTGAACTGCCAGTTCTGTGATCGATGCCCATGTGCGTTTGTCATTTTCTGCCATTGGTTTCTAAAATTTTAAAAGAAATTACAATAATGTGTTACCTTCTGTATAATATAATCTCGTTCAATAACTATTATATTTTTAGGTAATCCTGGTCATCCATAAAAATGTATAGAGGTAGACGGGCCCAGAGGGGTCCACCAAGAGGTCCATCAAGAGGTAGAGGTGCATTCACAGGCAAACAATTATCCGATTCGGATACAGATGATGAAGCTCCCTCACTCTCACCTTCAACTGATAACATCAAGCGCAGACAATCATCGGAGGTTGGCAATCGTTCCACGTCAGCGGCGTCTACATACACTCAAGGATCAGACATCCTTGGTAGTAATGATGCTGTTATGCCAACTGTTTTTGATCACTACCTGAAGCCACTGAATTGCGGATGGAAGCGAGACGTTGCCCTAGCAAAGGCTAAGAATGGCAACGATAAAATTGAAGTGAGTTACCATTCTCCTGATGGCCTTTGCTTCGCTTCCGTCCGCCAACTTGCCCCTTACATCCGGGATGTTCCTGGTCTTACCATGGAAAACTTTAGTTTCTTTCGTGCCCGCCTTGGCATTAAAGACAAAACGAAAGAAATCATTCGCGATTTCCGTCTACCTCACGAGCGTCCTCAACGATCACTTACTAAGAAAAAACGCAAAAAACACCATAGCAATATCAAGTATACCGTCAAAGATATGGTTTTGCCGGTTGCAGAGGATCAGTCCCAACCAACGGCTACAAAACAACATACGCTATCAGCCAGACAAAAGATTCTTCAAGAATCATTTATGCGAGTCCCTAATGCACCAAGATCAACGGCAATAAAGTCTGGATCACTAGCCCAGTTTTTGCCAATGATCACAAAAGTTGAAGAATCTGGACGCAAAAGATCAAAGAAGCCTGTCGAAATAAAGCAGCGAATAGTGAAGGAAATGGTTTCCTCTGACACAAGTGATGAGGAGGGGTCAACTAATGCTTCTTTTGCAAATCCTAGTAAATTTGGAGGCAAACCTTCGCATCTGTTTAAAATGCTGCCCGAAGATCGAGTTGCGCCTAATGTAACAAGTCCATCGACTATAAGGAAGTCATCTTCACCAGAATTGTCAGAAACTATCTCAAATACACAAATGGCGAATGTCTCTTCAAAAGATGGTTCGAAAGAATCTCGGCGAAAGAAGAAGAAAAAGAAAAAGAAGAAAAAGGGGGATAAAAATAAGAAGGAGGAGGAGAATAAAATAGAAGAGGAGAATAAGATGGAAGAAGAGAATAAGATGGAAGAGAAGAATAAGATGGAAGAGGAGAATAAGAAGAAAGAGGATGAGATAAAGAGAGGTGAGGAGGAGGAAGAGGAAGACAAGAAAAAGAAGAAAAAGAAGAAAAAAGAGAAGAAGAAGAAGAAAAAGGAAAAGAAAAAGAAGAAAGAAAAAAAGGAACTTGTGAATGATCCTTCTTCAAGCGACATATTGCTCCCCGTCACAGAATTGGTAGAAAGTAGCAAGGCTCAGGATACGTTAGTGACGTCACAACACTCGCCAAAACGCATTTCTTCTAAAGAGTCTTTACGTGGGGTAAGATTAAAACCTCTAGATAAACCTGATTCATCTCGAAGCGTAATAACTGAAGTTGGTAGTGCTGATCAGCTCGAACAGCCTCCACCCGTGATCAACACAAGCAAGCCTTCAATTTTAATAAATGCATCTACAGAATCTCCATCTTCAACAAACACCGAACTTGAAACACCCACTATATCGGCTAATTGTCCTATTCCGTGTCCAAGCACATTCTTGCCGAAAATAATAGAATTGCTTAAAAGCGGCCAGCTTCAATCTGCCATGACTCCTTCATCTGAAACTGTGCCGGCCAAAACTGCACCAGAAGTTACAATGATTTCTTTACCTGAACCGATGATGTCGCCCAAAAGTACGCCAAAAGATACTGCCTCGAAAGACATCAAGCGCTTGAAAAGAACCAAACCAAAGTCATCTGATAAAAAAGCTAAAACTTCTTCTTATGCACGACTTCAAGAGAAATTGAGATTTTTATTCGAACCTGTGATGGCCAAGGCTACGCCAAAAGCGCCTGAATGTGCAGGACCTATGCGCTTAAAAAGAACAAAACCAAAAGCGCCTATCAGGCGGGCTAAACATATACCTCCCTCTAGTATTGCAGATGTAAAAGAAGCTGATAAATCACAAAGTCCGGTTTTGTTACAAGAAAGCAAGCCAGCCTCACCAGCAGTGACAACTTCAATTACTCCTCGTTCAAAACAAGAAGCGTCGCGACCAGGTGCAAGTAAAGGCAAAAAACGTGACTTAGCTGCAGAATCGCAATCGGAGTTTGAGCTATTATTTACGCCTGATACAGCCGTTCGATCAACTTCAACTAAATCATTGACAGCAAAACAAATGGTGATGCCACAGAGCTTGGCACAAGTGAAACCTATAGCACCAGATATATATCCTCAACATGTTACTCGTCAAAAGAAAGGGTTAACTGCTACCACAAATGTGATCGAAGTAGCAAAAGCTGTTAAAGCAAAAACCTTAGTTTTGCCGCAGCCTCAAAAGATTGAACCAGAAGAAAAAATATTGCCCCCCTCAAAAAATCTACGATCTGGTTCAAAAAGAACGAAATCGGAGATCAAAGAACCAGCTATTTTAGTACCTTCAAAGAGAAAAAAAAGGTCAGATTTAATAAAATCAGCTTCTGAAAAGTCAAGCGAAAAAGAAGTGGCTCTAACTCAAGAACCAGTTTTAGGTTCAGAAAAAACAAAAGCTACTATAAAAGATGTAGACATTATAGAACCTTCAAAGAAAAAGAAGAGATTTGATTCAAAATCAGTCACTGTTGAGTCTACAGAAAAAGAAATGTCTTGCACTAAAGATCCCGAGTCAGGTTTAGATAAAGCAAAAGCAATGAGTAAAGATGTAGACATTGAAGTACCCTCAAAGAGGAAGAAGAAGTCTGATTCAAAATCAGTCACTGTTGAGTCTACAGAAAAAGAAGTGCTTTGCACTA
>JARJDU010011667.1:0-12493 GCA_030264695.1 Lissagria laeviuscula
ACGTTTTCAAGATAGACCTGGAGCCGCTGATAATTATCAATGAGCGTGTAACCATTGTAATTAACAATACAAATGCGGAGATAAGGTCAAAATCAAAATTTATTAAACCGATCTATATTCAATTATTTATTAAGAAAAAACAATCAATATGTTGAATATTAACTACTACAGTGTGTAACCAAGAACGTAACTTAATTAAAATTATAATGTTGGTACAGCGAGGTAATTAGGGAGAATGCGCACGTGCATGGAAGAAACGCCAAACGAATTTGAAAAAGCATTTAATTGATTAATCAATTTGTAAGAGATTAACCAACAGAAATTCTATACATAAATAATCATTTTATTGCTCTTCGGTTGGTGCAAATAGATGATTTTTTTTTGTTAACATGAAAAATATTTTTTTATGAGCAAATGATGTGCTTAATTTTACACTTAATCTTCACCCAATTGATTTTAAACATTCAATATAAAATAGTCATTGCAGTAATTATTCCAGTGATAGATAATGTATGCCATTGAACTAGCTCAGGCGTGGTCAACATACTGCCCGCGAGCTTCATCATACTTTTATCGTTCGGGAGGGTGCTATGTGGTCAGCAAAGCATTGTGGTCTGAGATAGAATTTTGTTAATTTTGTTTAACTAACGACTATATAATATACACTCATGCCTCGGTTTAACGGACTAATAAGTGGGAAGACTCTTATCCGTTAAATTTAAAGTCTATGCATACACATTCTCTGAAGATTATGAAGTTGTCTACGCGCATGCACGCAGAGGTTGACGCGGCCAGCAGCTGTTAATAAGGAGGTTTTGACATATTTGATTAGTACTATTGCTTATACAGCATAGAGAGCGCACCCTGTCCGTCAAACTCTAATTTGTCCGTTAAAGCCGATATGCGTTAAATCGAGGCATGAGTGTACTTTGATTTGCATTGCAAAGAGATCTACAAAATCATTTGGTTAGCCACTCCTTAAATACCCTATTAAATTCTATAATTTTCCTGATTATAAAGAAAATGCAAAAATCGAGTCGTTTTCATATCCTAAACACACAAAAAAATTCAAAAGAGATAAATGCCACCACATACAGAGCTCAAGAGCTGAGTAGAATATTATATTATGAGAAAACTTAAATATTTCCCGATATTCTTAATCCCATGACCTACAATCCAACCCTAAACACATAGCACGCATGCATAAGCGATACAAAGTTGAAGAAGAGAGAAAAAAGTAGGAGAGCAAAGTACAACGGCGACAGTTGGATAGCGCAACAGCAGCAGAGTACTGCTTCCACCCTGTTTTATCCTTGAACTGAAGAACAACAACGACAACACGTGTAGTACGTATAAATGTTTGCCGGAGATTGCGCATGTGGAAAAAACAATACGAGTTCCATTTTTCAACAGCATAGCACAATGTGCAACTTTACGTTACGAATTGGCGACAATTCCTTGCTGCAACTGCACCAGCATCATCAGCAGCAGTAACAGCAAGAGGGCAAAAAGCACAACAGCAATGCAGAGTGAAGTAAAGTAAAGCAAAGAGCGTCGTCGGTCGTCTGGCTGGGCAAATGTAAACAATGGTATGCTCTGTGCGCATGCGATGAACAAGGTTGCGTTGGTGCAGTTGATGATGGTTAAGGGCATCGAACTGGCAACAACGCCTTTATACAAAGTATAACTCTCATTCTAAATTACTAGTCGGATCGTCGGAGAGCTAATTTAAGAAATTCGATGTTTCCTATGCTCAGAGAAAATTAAAATGGAAAAAAATATATGAGGAAACAATAAAAAAATAAATGACCATGATAGGATTCTAACATTAAAATTTATGATAAGTAGTAAGGTGAGTTGCTAAAAAAATTTTGGAATAAATTTTAGTTAACTCAAGGTTGCGTCATAAAATAGTCTCGAAAATCGAATTCTAGAAATAATCGAAATATCAATGAAGTTATTAATCTAAATAGAAACCTATTTTGAATGGTTAGTTAAGTCAGACACGCAAGTCTTCTACACACATCCTCAAATTTTCGACTTCAACAAAGAGTGGATGATGAGTGAAGAGATCTATCTGCTGATCGCCTGTGCTTCGTCTTGTACTGAAACCTAACTTAACTAAACCAGCGAGTGGAGATCAGACCCAGTCGAGATGCATCTACTACATACCTACATCTTGCTGCCACCTTGAGAATGGCTACTTCTACCTGCCCAGCCATCCTTGATCGTTCGGACAAACAAAGCGCGCGACTCGGCATCAGAGCTTTAGCTTAACCAGAGAGGAGAGAACCTGTTGCTCTCTTGCGGCGCGTCGAGCCGCCAAGAGAATTCGAATTCCACCCAGAAGACGGAGGTTATAAACTAAAATACAACTATCAACCACTAATAATATAACTAATAAAAATAAATAAAATTTATGATGTATATTATTGTTATAGTGTGTTCCCAGGATATAAGCACGAAATATAAGCGGAAATCGTTTAAGAATAATAATTCTCGTTGACAAAAGATATGAAATGGCGGCAGTTTGTGAACTAATTTCGAAAACTGCTGACTTAGGCTAATCCATAAAGTGTTTATATATTACATAAACATGCGTCATATAATAAACATAAATGCACGATACGATACTAACAATTAGTCGCAGCATTGGCAGACCTTTTGTTTATAATATCGTGTTTTCACTTTTGTTTATATTTAATTTGTAAACGAATTGATATATATATACATATTCATGTGGGGGCCGTGCTTGAAGTAGTCGCCTAAATATAATCCAACAAAAAAAAATTACATAAAATAAATTACCATGTCAGGTCCCATATCTTTCATATCCAAATTGAAACACGCATAACCGCTGCTGCTCGCCGATCGCAATGGAAGAATATTAGCTGAATACCAAAACACACTTTGTACACTTAATCCCACTGAAACCCTGCTCCTTTTTTTATATTCTTGCGTAGTACGTGCACGTAGGCTTTAATTGCATAAGCAAAAACCGCAAAACAACTTCCTTTTCCTTCGTGCGGCGTCGCGACGAGGTAAGGTTAGGTGTCTTCCAACTTCCGCACAGGTTAACGACGCCTCCCAAGAGATACTCAAGAGAGAAACACACAGCACACAACACTAACAACAACACACTCGCAAATATATAATTTAAATACTTCCCAAACTCTTTAAGATACGAAACAACGCACCGCTCGGCGTTGTTGTTCTTCACTACGGATGAGAGAAGAATTAGGAAATGTTTTCGGCCACAATCGCAGCAGCGTACGCGCAACGAACTGACGGCGTTAGTGTTAGCTGGCGACCGGCGAAGCGACCGGTGCGTGGTGCGCGCCTCTCGGCGGACAAAGAGCGCGGCACGCCTGCGCCGTGCTGCAGCAACAGCAGGAGAGGACGTCGAACGCGTACAACAAAACACCGCAGGGAGAGAGAAGAGAGCCTTGGCCGATAGAGTTTCGAGGTGAGGTGAGACGCGTGTGTTGGTTGCTGCTAGACGACGTTGTAGACCCCGACCGAGAGAACAGCAGCAGGCAGCAGACAGGCAAGTATGTGTTCCTGCAAACCGGGACGCGTACCTATGTAGTTGTGTGTGATTGGGCTGCGCACGCAGATGCCGGTACGGATATTAGGTTAGGGCAGGGTTACACCCTCGTTTGAATGTAAATTACTGATGATAACAGATGCTCATCTTTCTTGGGCGTTTTAGTTAGGAATTGATTATAGAATTTTAATACTGGGAGTAGGGGAAAAGCGGGGAAGTTGGTTAGAACAGTGGATTTTGATCGACTAAATGAGGGGAAGAAGATGCAAGATGTAAGTTTAATCGATAAATGGATTTTAAACGTTGAATTTCTCAAAAACTTTTGTTGTCATTAAAAAACTCCTCTTTTTCAAATACTAGCGTTCAACATAATTCTCCATGGATATGGCATACTAATAGGATAAATCTCGGGTCGCCTACAAAAATAAAAGGATGAAGCAAAACAAAACTGCCAGCGAGGAATTTAGAATTAGTTTGAAGATCCTCGTAAGGAGCACAATCAGTATTCGACCTCACTTTCGGATTTTGAAGTTCCCAGAACCGCGCCCCCTGCTCATAAATCCGCAATGAAATTGACTAAACCAACTACCAATACCTATTAATTAAAAAAAATTGTATTACTCACTTATTCCGAGTTAATTACAAATTTGAAATTAATTACGGCTCGCTCACCCGCAAATTACAGAAATCAGTACTTAATAAAACCATAACTTAACCATAAAATACCCTCGATATTAATAGTCAAAGTCAAATGAAGTTCATATTAAGATGTCTACTACCCACGATCTAATTCTTCATTTTTATGCGAAGGGTAAAAGATTAAAAATTAATCGAAAGCAAATAAAACCGTAGCGTAAACCCAAAAACCCGGAAATTTATCGTTCTTCGTGAAAAGTGTGCTATGGCGCAAAGAGGGCGTACCCATTCGATATCGTAGACCTTTGACCTCGTGCGAAGGCAAAAACCGACGCTTTCCTTTCGCCAAGTAGGCCACCACCCGCACCGCCGTTTCGAGTCGAATGAAACCACAACCCGAGTTAATTATCGCACCCCCTAACCCCAAAAACTAGCCGTTTTTCGTTAGAAAAGCCTCAAATTTCGACATGCAAACAAAGATTTAATCAGCAATTAATCGGTGTCGAGGTCCACATCTTGTAAACATTTAAGCTGATGGGTGCAATGCAGTTAGCTATATTGGTGGGGCTTAGGCAATTCGCAAAAACCCTTGACAAATAACTACTTCTCGCCGACGCCTACCACTGCACTGCCGCCATCACTTTCTAGAACCCATTGTTATTATCTCGAGTGTGGAGACGCCAAGATTGCTGCATGCAATGCGCCCGGCGCCTTCGCATTTCCGTTTTGTGCGACGCAAGCTGTTTTTATTCCTTTCCTCTTCTCACAGGAACAATTACGCTCGTAACTTTTCTCAAGTGAGACGTTAAAAAACGTTGAGAGCGACAAGCAAGAAAAAAAAACTAGAGCCTGCTAGTGAACCTTGCACATCCACGCCAAAGTTGGAAATAAAGCAAAGTATAACTATGACAAAACGTGGCAAACAGGCGTCCATTGTGTGCGTTCGAGTGAGTGAAAGAGAGACAAGACAAGTGGAGTTTATTACCACAAGTATATCGTCCGTCGTTAAGCGACTCTTTCGTTCTTCGTTTGGCGGCGTCGGCAGCGGCGACAACCCGAGCAGTGAAGACGACAAGAATGCGGAGAAGAGGCGGCTGGAAAAGCCGAGGAGCATGCGGCACTGCGATCTAATTATAAGCGCGCGCGCCTTGTCAAAATAACGCCGTATATTTTATGATAATGAGTCACGACGCCGCCGCCGCCACAACCACCTCCACAGGCAAACGTGAGACGTTTCCGAAATCAGAAAATCACAACACAAGAAGACAAATATTCGTAAGCTGCTGTTATGCACAAACAAGCTCTGAATCATCGCTCCTGGAACTAGATAGAAGAGGAAGGAGAATGCCTCTGAGATGATGATGGGTCTTAGTTAATTGATGAGATACAGATCTAATAACTAAATAAAAATGAGCATAGCCTTGAAGATGGAGAGATCTTGCAGGAGCAGGGAATTGGCTGTGCAAGTCTGTCGAAGTTGAAGCAGGCACGTTTTCAACCCCACGAACGATTTGAATGATACCGGAAAGGATAAGATGAGCAGCAGTGGAGGTAAAATAAAGGTAATGTAGGTATCTGCCGCAAACATAACATGTTTACTTGATGCTTTCGCGAGCGCGTGTTCGTCAAGCTGACGCAAGCGAGTGGTAAAAGAGATAAAGTGAATCGATGCGAATATGATAGATGTAAGAGTTGTTCGGAAAGGTTGCTAAGAATTGTCGCCCCCCATTTGTCATTACAGTCGTTCCCCCTATCTCTCATCGAATCTGGGTATAGCAATAAAAATGTGAATTGAACTAAATCCGATTCATTCGCTAATACCAACCTGCGTGTAAAGAAAAACAATTTTGTCGTTCATGCGCAAAGATTTATCTCCTTCAATTGAATACCCTAGATACAAGTAACTAATACAAATAGGACATGCTCCACTGACTTAATTACATTTTATAGCTGCTTACCCTTCGAAAAGGAAAACAGAAATTGGAATTTCGTGGACACTGGAGACGCTGTGCTCCTGAAATATTTTTATGGGTCAGTGCGCGGCTTGGGTAAGATTTTATGACGAGGACCTTCTTCGGTTATTAAAACTCTGTACGTTCGGTCTCGTAAAACGGGAAATGTTCGGTTTTTTGCATCAAATTGGCCGTCGCAAAATCAGATTTTAATGTAGCGACGAAGGCAGCAAAGATGCGAACTTGGGAGACATTATTATTGGGTTTACGATGAGAAATGGCGTCTTTCCGCTCGGATGACCACGACGCTCCGCACATTGAGATATAGATATTTGTTTCCAATCTGTCGTCTTGTCATCTATATCATCGTCGGTTTCCTTTCGCTTTCAACATTTTGAAAATGTCCCTAAAATATATTGCATCATCATATGGGTGTAGTTGTATTGTATAAAAGTTTTCCGTTCGTAGCAAAATGTCTGGCATCTATTTCAACAGCATAACTTTGTAGAGCATCATCCAGAGGATGGAAAGCTAGTAGTATTCTACATCCTATAGCCTGGCGACTCAATCGTATCACATTGGGATAACAATCCCGAACTGGAAGGAAGTTTTGGACTGTTTATATGCATTCGGGACACTTTCCCCAACCGCTTTATTTTAGAAATGCCTGGAACTTCCAGGGCGGTTGTTATGCTTTTGTTTTCGTGTTCGCAGTTGAATAGCTACCGAAAAATCTAAGGACAACACAAGTGTTCAAACTAACAAAATAAAGAATTTTGGTCATTCCAAACTTTTCTATATAAAAAAAAACCGACTTTGCAAGAAAAATTCATTGAAAAAAAGTCTAATTTTATGCTGCAAATGAAATAAATTCAATTCAAGTATGTCCAAGATTAATTCCAGTCATTTTTACCTCAGCTATCGCATTGAAATCCCACGCAGATGGAAACTTTTAAAAGGTCAATCGCCATATTACTCAATTAATAACTTGAGGGCTGTAATTAAGTTCTCAAAGAGTGTCGTCATTCCCATTTCAATCAATTCCTAATTTTTCTGCCCAAATATTGATGTCAACAATTAAAATCGACTAATTAACGCCTCACATTCTGACTATTTCGTCCATTATGCACTAACAATTAATCTTCACAATTCCACATCCGACACATCAATTACAGACATTCGAGGAAACCGCGCGCACAAAAATCCAAGCGAGATAAAGTGCGCCGGCACCGTCTGCACGAAATTAATCATTTTCGCGCCTAAACAAACCCCAACTGCCTCAATTCTATCTTTACCCCGTCGTTCGACGACAATTGATCAATTTGTAGACACGTTCTGCCCGCACGTGCACCCGCATTTACCACAAGCTCACACTTTTTGCATGTGCCGCCTCCATCTACATCTTGTAATACTTTCATCTTCTAGTGCAACGTCGCTTTTCTTAGGATTCATATGAAGACTCCCACAAGCAAAGTAAATTTTATAATAAAAACAGGGGCAGTGGCGGATTTAGCCCAAGCGAACATTCACATTGGGACCCCGCTTAAAAGGGTCCTAGGGTCACAATCAGTTGGGAGGCCCCACGTAAGGAAGCTTCCGCCTCTACTGCCGAAATTTAGAGACCCCAGACGCGCGCCTCTTGCACCTGTGCATAAATCCATGTAAAAAAGATACGGTAATGTGCCTGCTCTGATATCAAACTCTGAATCCAGAGAATTTGCGACTTGTCTCGTTTATAACCGATTCCTGTCTGTAGGACTATAATTAGTCGGCGAATTAGTCGCGTTTCGGGTTGACGAGAACCGACGTAAGCGAGGTGTAATAATGAACGAGTCGAGAGAGGGGCGGCAACGGCGTTCGCTCGTGCCACACCGGATTGGATTATATAACGCAATCCGCCCGAGTTTCCAGCAGTGTTTCCCAACTTCACATTTCGCATTACCTAAGCGCCTGAAAATGTATTTACATAAAGTGAACAACAAACATATAATATAATCCATCTTATCACTGGAGAATTTTCCAGAGTCTGAAAGTTGGACACCCATGTAAATACTATAGCCAAAATTAAATTTACTGATATAGATCCAGAATCCTTCCTACACCAGCAGTTTCTGTTTAATCCGAAATGATTGCTCATCCGATGCTGGGCAACCTTAAACTCGCGGGTATTCACAAATCTTCCATTTTCAAGTTGAACTCAAGTACACCGCGACTGCCTCCAGCGAGCGCAAACGAGCCAACTTTGTTTATTCGCGTAGTAATAAGACGACGCACCACCCCCACCCCCCGGTTACCTTAGCATTCTGTATCGATCGCCGTGCGAAAAAGAAGCCGTCCGCACAAGTCGTAACTAAGTAAGACCGCGACCCACCCCACTCCCAAGAGGGTACTACCAGCTTATTATCAATTTATAAGCCAGCGATGAATAATGAACGTGCACGCCGTGACCGCAGCACGCGCATTTATTTATTTATGACAGATGGCGCTAGTAGTTAAGAAGATTGTTTGATGAGACTCACCTGAGTCGCTTGTTGTTGCTGTCGCAGAGAGATCTGCTGCGGTGGCGCGTGTATCGTCTGTTGTTGCATGTAAGGATTATGCATGGGCATCTGTCCCGGCATGGTGTACAACAATTGGTCCTGTTGCTGCTGCTGCTGTTGTTGTTGTTGCTGGTGCTGATGTTGGTGATGTTGCTGCTGCTGTTGTTGTTGTTGTTGGAGATGGTGATGCTGCTGATGGATGGTGGCAGTTGGCGGTGGAGCGATGCTCTTATTCGGCGCGCCCATGTCGTATAGTCCGGTGGGCATCCCCATGTAGGACATGTTGGGTTGGCCAGTCGGCGGCAGCTTGTTGTTCACCTGTAACCGCCATTTGTTATGATTACAGTTGCAATGGTGCAAGCGTTGTATTTGCACGATAAACCACAATTAAAGAGTGAGCAGCTAACTGATATATATTTATATACATGGTGTATAGGTGTTGGTATCACCGAGGTTAATAGTTGCCAGCTGCGTTTTGTTTCGCAATAATAAATGATAACAATGCTGAAACAATTCACAATTGGGTTTTGTGTGCGCTTGAGACACTGCCCTGTAATATAACTTTCTCTCTCTTACACACACAGAAGTACATAATACATATTCTTGAGATGATAGGTTGATTGCATAAACAAACATTTACTAATTGCAAATTTGCAATGCTGATATTATTATAACAAATAAGTATGAATAATAGTAATTTGCATATGACAAACATAACACAGTTATGTGCACAAATGTCATTATTATAATCGGCCGGATGATGAATATACAGTGAAATCTCGCATAACAAGCATTTTTATTTAATTTAAATGACCCGCTTAGCGAGCAAGGTTATGCATAACGAGTGACGTGGAAACACTGAAAGCATGAAAAACGGTTGTATCGGTACATTGAAAAGCATCATCCTACTAAGGACAAACTATACGCGCTACAAATTTATTCTGTGATTATGCGATGTCGCATTTTCACCATAATTTCGGACCGTCGGCAAAAACAAATGTCTCCAGGCAAGTTTCTAGTAAAAAAGAATTAGGTCTAATACTAAGTTGTACTTCAATTTTTTTGTTTTCTGCAAATCGAATTCTCATTCTAGGTTAGTTTATTCCGCGATTGAAGAAAAGATGATGATCACGCTCCTTAACAATTTATATGTATTTTTCTTTGAATAAATATTACACATCATAACGTTTTTAAAAGTTTTTTTGTTGAAGATTTCAATTTTTGAGAATTTCTTCGACATGGAATGCATATATATTAATTTTTACGATAAAATTTGTGAGTGTTTCGCATTACGAGTAAAACAAATTATGCTCGTAATGCGAGATATCACTGTATTTAATTGCGATAATTGTGCTTTACTTTATTTATTTTTTTGTTGTTGACTGGAAAAGTTGAACCTCATTTTTAAGGTGAATGCTTTCTACCTCATATAGCGCATGCGTTAACTGCTCAGATAATGCATACATGCAATTAAAACATAAACCAAAAGCAATGCTATTGTGAAATGTTTGCAATTAAATTAAAGCCTCCCCTTTACAAATAGTATACGAGTGTGCTTTTCTATGCAAACTGGGAGTTTGCCAGTTTGTTATTAGAACCGAACTGCTTGGCCATTTAATTAGCGAGTCGACTAATGTAATTAGTCCAATTAGCAATTAAAACAACCGAGTTTGAATTATAAATACACGAATGGTGGAGGGTAAGAATTCCGGGGTGCTGGACATACACCAACATGGCCATACGCAATCATAAATTATCGAAAAATGTCAGGAACTTAAACCTAAAACCTGTCAAAATCTACTATAGAACGTCTTGAGACCGGATGGAAACTTTTGCTTGTCGATACACCGGCTGCATGCTCTACTTAAAGACGACTAGCTTAGATCGAATTATTCCTCCATAAATCAACACCACGCCTGCCAAACTTTTATAAATATGATTTATTCATACTTCATACTTGTGCGTACACCTAGAAGTATAAACTTAATGGAGTTATCAACAGTGGATTATTTAATTTGTACTACTAAAGAAAAAAATTGCAAATTAATCTAATGCTGAGCTCGCTCAAGTGATCTGTTTAATATAAGTAAAGGTCGATTTGAGCCCTAGAAGGTCGATCGCATGCGAAATTCCCCCCTCCCTGAGAAACGACGAGATAAAAAATTTATAATATGATTTCACAGAAATTGTATGATGGAGGGGGAAAGAAAAATAGCAAATTAATCTAATGCTGAGATCGTTAAAGTGATCTGTTTAATATAAGTAAGGGTCGATTTAAACCCTAGGAGGTCGATCGCGTGGGAAATTCATCACCCCTCCCCAAAATAACGACGAGATTATATTATGACCCCAGAGAAATTTTACGATGGGAGAGGACAAGGAAGATTTAGACATATGACATAGAGGTCGATGATCAAAAAAGTTTGACGACCCCTGAACTAATACATATAATTCAATTTTCGTAAGTAAATTGAAAGAGTTAACTGACTACATTCAAAAACACATGCAGATTCAGCGAATTAGAATTGTTGACGACCATATAACCTTCAAATTCTTCAAATGTCATCTGTCTTGCACAAGTTCTTCCGTTTTATTCCTGTGTTTCTATTAATTACGTTTATGCGCTGATACGCTAAGTAAATCTGCAAAGCCTAAATACTAGTCTTCGCTGAGATCTACTTCTAGGAACAAAACTCATGTCTCTATCTAATCTCGTTTCAAAGCCACAATGATTTTTACTTCGAAATTTTTTTTATCAACTTCAGACCTTTACACTTACATCAACCACATGATAACGACAGCGAATTGAAAAAATGTGCTTAAGTGGTATTGAATTGGAAGAAATTTCCTTTCTTATGTTGTTTATTTCAACTTTCTGCAGCTTTAAACAGCGTAGCTGTAACTGTGCAAAGTGAGACAAGTTTTAAAGCAAAATTCAAACCTGATAGAATATTATAGATTGATACCAAATTAGATTATGTACACATAGTGCATTATGCATATGCACGTCCGATTTATGCAATTCGATTCATTGTTGCGGAGCGCGACTAAAAAAAAAGAGTCGACGTACGAGCTATTTGAAACTTTTGTAATTTGGCCGGAATCGTGGTGGAAGCGTTTACGGCAATCAAGTCACGCTTGTTCCAACATTTATGAACTTAGTTCGATGGAAGGAAGCCCTTCGGAGACACCTCAGCTCCGTATCCGTTCAATGCATATGTAGTAGTGCGTTCAATCGCATTACAATATATTATACAGGGTCGCAGAGTGGGCAAAGTTTGCTAATGAAATAAACATGGGTCTATTGAATTTCTATGAAGATTCTATTCGATAATGAGGGTATACTAAGGCGTGGTGGCTAAAGGTCAAGACTTTCAAGCTATTATTAATTAAATTTAGATAATTCGTAGTATACAGGTAGGTAAGAACTAGGTAAAAAAGGAAGTTATGTAAAAGTACATGTAGAAAAAAATCCTGTGCTTGTCCTATTCGGGAGTGGTTCGTAGTAAAATTATGCTCAAAATAATATTTTTGCTTCTTTGGGATTATTGATTAAAATTTTAAATAAATGCCATTTTGGTCTTTATTCGAGTTTTGAAGAAAAAAAAAGCAGATGCTACAATAGAGAGAATTCAATTTAGTTTTGGATTATACAAGTCCGGATGTTGCACAATATTCCAATTCTTTGCAAAACCATGCAGCCAGCAAAAAACAACATTTCGATAGCCGCCCACAAATACAGCTGCGAAAGGGGTGAAAAACAACAATATTTTAACGAAAAAAATATTTTGAGAAAGTGAAGATGTTGCTCTGCAACA
>JARJDU010011703.1:0-44082 GCA_030264695.1 Lissagria laeviuscula
TTTCGGCCGGTCTACCATCCCTTGGTAATTAGGCAGGAAAGCCATGAGGTGCGCTGATCTTTCTCATTCGGTCATAAACTAACCGTTTCTTGGCTGAGCGTGGGATACTCTGAGAGTTGCTCAAGTTGTCTCCTCACTGCATCGACAGTGTCCGTAGGATTCAGCGTAGGATACCTCGGGATTTGTTTAGGATCCCGTCACTGAGCAGGGTCAGTGTCCATTGGTTCTGCGTTGGATACCCCAAAACTTGCATTGGATCTCGTCAGTGTAATTGAACAGTGTCTCTTGGTTAAAAGTAATCGTATCGATATCTTGAATGCGACGTTATGATTAGCAAGTTTCATTGAACCCGAGTAATGTAATAGCAATAAACACTTAATGTATATAGAACTGTATTAATATGGTTTGACCAGTTCACCCTTTCACTCTTAATGATTTTATTTTATTTTATTAAATTACTTTTATTATCAATTTATTATGTATTATTTTTATAATGTAATCGTTCAATTATAATTAAAAGTAATTATTAGAATATTAAATAAATACATATGAATAAACTCATTTGTAATTAATATGATATTTAATAATTTATTATAAAATTGCTACTACAGTTAGTAGCGAAGAGCTATAAAAAAAAGAAACGGTCCATATTGATTTCGCACACATTTAATATGGCGGCACCTGTAATTATTTATTAACTAGTGGAATGTGATACGTTGTCAACAAAATGCAGTTCGAATGACAGACGTATTTGTTTTATATTAAATTATTTTCATTTCCTGGAAATGTTCCATATTTAATCTCGATTTGTCAATCGTATAATAGATCAATTTTATAAATTTCTATATTCGTATCTGCTTTTAATCAATCGGATAGAATTATGGTTGACATATTTTAAATTTGAATGGAATGAAACCACTGGAAATGAAATAACTATGAATTCTTTAGATTAGTGATATTGCATTAATTCAAATGATCAAAAAAAAAAAAAACGTATTTAAAGTAACTGGCAAACAATTATGCAATCTGCAGATCTAATGAACATTTCTCTCGATAATTTGTTATTGACGTGTTAAACGTTTTTAAAATGTCATTACCGAATAGAGTTTTGGATTAAAAGATGTCTCACTTTGCACGAAGCTTAAAGCCGCAGAAGGTTAAAATAAACTTCAGAAGAAAGGCAATTTATTCGAGTTCAATCCTATTTAAACAAAAAAATTGATAAAAACTGAAGCTTGATTTCTAAAGGCAGATCTCAGCAAAAACTACTATACTAATTTAGATGTTTCGAACTTTCTTAAGAACATCGCAAGAAGAAAACAAATTTGAGAATCTAGAAAATTCTTTGTTAACTTCTCCAAATACAATTATCATCCATTAGGGCTGCATAAGTAAACATCAAACAAGAGGCGTTCAACGCTGTATCAGCGGCAGTTTGTGCATAAACGGCCTTAAATTTAAATATTAAATACACCATCATCAATCCGTTCGTCGTTCAATTTCGCGCACAATCCGCGCGTCCGCCTCTTCCGCGATGCCAAGCAAGCACAATTTATTCTAGGCTGAAATTAATAATTTATTTCCCTTACTTTGCGGCGTACAGTGGTGATCGTCTTCGCCGGCTGCCGTCGACGCTCCGCAGAAGCTTTCAGCGTCGCCGCGCGCAGATACACTTTGATCGGATCCGCGTCGCACGTCGGTGCAGTCTCGGCAGAGCGCCGAGTCGCCGGAGTCGTCGAGTCGCCGAGTCTCTCGCAGCATCCCGAAGCGCGCTTTTTCACAGCCGCCCGTGATCGACTCGCATACGTGCCGCCGCCGTGTACAATTGCGTGTTCGTGCTTTATGATACGACTTCACGACTACGTACAATGTGACCAACCAATATAACTATTACATTATCTATAACTAATATCCAAAGTTTAATTAGTTCAAAATTTAAAGGTTTTTTTAAATTAATTTATTAATTAATATAATAATTATTTTAATTAAAAAAATATATATTATGTTGTGTATTTTATTAAAGTCATATATTTTCCTTTACTAATAAAGGACATTGTTGTGCAATAAATTAAATATATTGATAAAATAAATTCTTATTTTTCTAAAAAAGTTTTGTATTTCAAAGAAAATCTAAATTTAAATATGAACTACGCCTTTCAAACGTTTAATAGAATATATTAGTTATAATGCTAACGGAATTGAAATTATTAATGCTAATTCAATTAAAAAAATCTTTTAATTTGTGCAACATATATTAAAATACTTGACACTTGATAACTATAAAATACAGAAAGATTATAGGAGCGATTTTCCAAGAGAACTTTACCACCTAAATCTCCAAAACGGTAAGTTCTTCGTTGAATAATATAACAGATAATTAGCGTCTTCTTTGCCTAATCAAATATTTAAATAATTAATATGTGTAATGTAATTATGTCTTCATACAAAACATGTCAGATATGTATATACACATGTAACCAAAATTATATTTGTCCATGAGGAAGGAACATAATTTGATATTTAAACGGGCGGCTACGCTTTCCCATTATATCATTCTTATTATTCTTTCATGTCGCCCGCTGGCAGTTTCATTCAACGAAGACGTGGAACGTCATCCAATTCTAATCGCATTCGTACGCGTGACACTTCATAAATTGTCTTTTTTTCCCTTTACGCCGCTCGCCGTCGTAAATTCAATACATCAACTTTTCATTTTCATTATTTTCATTACACTCGTTTCTCTATATTATTTCTTCTTTTGTCGTAAATGAGCTTTCCATGCTTTTTTTCAGGTTTAGATTTAGTAGACTTACGGTATAATGATGATGGTCTATTAAGCATTAAGGTTAAACGAAGGGGATGCCGTATAGTTGATATGGTCTAAAACTTGAAAAATCAAAATCTTTATTTGTGGCAAAAGTATATTGACACGAATTTGCTAAGAATCCACTAAGCACTACTGATAACGAATGTTGAGAGTAGATTTCGTTTGAAAATTTTTGGGGTGTTGCTAATACAATAATCTTGGGTAATACATCAGATATATTTGGGTCCTATTTGTAATCGTTGTAAATTTTTGTTAATAATGTTAATGCAAAATTGTAAACCTACAATTATAGGAAGATTTTATGCAGAGACAAGTACAAGAAAGAAATTTTATATTAAGCAAGTTCTTATACAATCGATGTCTTTAAAAATGCATTCAGCATTCGCACTGCAACAAATTTCTCAAATTTTTCATCCTAAAACTCCTGCAAACTGACGATAAAGATTCTACAGTTTTTGCAAGTCTATACATCACATTCAGGTTTAGAGTACATTATACAGATTGTTTCGCAAATTCACAATTTCACCATTTGAAAAGATTAGTTACTACGAATTCTTTACGCGTCCGAACTAATAATTACTCCTAGAATCATAATCTAATAGATAGATCCGTTTATTTTGAAGGGGAAAAGTATAAGCTTTTTTTTTCATTTACATAGATACCAGCATTCTCTCGCAAAAAATATACTTCAAGTATATAAAAACGAAAGAGAATTCTATCGTTGGCTTTATTACACGCCGTAGTAATATAAATATAGGGGAATAAAAATTATCGCGCAGATTTCCTGCGCGTTGCTCAAACTCGTGGTAACAGCTGTTTTATGTATGTGATATAGGCAACTTAAAGCACTCGGTGGAAGGTGAAACTGTGGTAATATATTCAACTACAATTTAATTGATTGAAAACCAGAGCCTGTGTAAATTAGATCGCAGCTAGTAACATTAACTGATTAAAAAGAGTTTAATACTATTTTATGCAGATGAATAGTTGATTTGTACTTTTTTTGTGAATATTTACCTTCAACTGATTTAATTAATTGGTTTCTGGTTATCATATTGGATAGTTTCAAACAACTTTATCCTTAGCTGCAATGATTTTGAATTGGACTACTCTAGAAACTTATTTATATGATAAAATCTATATTTATATATAATGCGCAGGAAATCTGCTCGAGATTATCTATTCTCTCTTGAAACGGTGCAGTGACTTAAATCAGTAGTAATTTAAAAAAAAAATCTAAACTACATAAAACATGCCTCCATAGTGGTCAAAAATGGAGAATGGAGTATATCGTAATGTAGATTGTCACGCATTTTAATTTAAATTTATAACATAACTAACAACAATTAGCCCCAAAAGTCAAAAACTTTCAATATTTATTTTTATTATTGCATTTATTTACATACAGTAATAATAATACTACAAAGACCAACAACACACATTATAATAATAGTGCAATATCGGAAAAGCTACCGCATTCAAATTCAAATTTGTTGCATTGACACAGAATCCTACATGAGATATGAAATATTCGCAACATTGCGAAAGATTTGAGACTTCATCGCGACGCGTGGATTTACTTTATCGCACACACAAAGATTATGCCCTTATTGCTTTCTTCTTTCATTTTTTATAATTTCAATTAGTTAAACGGGCCACAATTTAACAGAGAAATCGAACTCTAAACATATCACTCAAATCTTATTATTACTAAAGTGGGATGCAATCGATAACGATTTATTAATAGTATCAGCCGATCGTCTGTTAACCCTCTATCACGGCATGTCCTATCCGCAGTAGTCCAGCTGTCGATTGGCTGTCTATATTTCGCTATGTTGGCTTTCGGTAATTGAAAAACCAGATCCATCTTCGATTAAGTAATCGAGCATGACAGTATTTCCTATGTAGATTTATACATACGGATGCATAAGTGTAACATAATTAAAATTATATCGTTGCCGATTGTATAAGAAGTTGCCTACATAGTTTCTACTCAACTTTTGTTTTAACGTTAAATCTAAAACAAACATATTGGGATGAACATTATTAACAGAAATTTACTAAATATCTATGTAGTTGTTTATCTCAATAGTAATAAGATAAAATAATGCGAAATTTTTAAATAATACGGTCACCCTATCCATACATTTATCTGCGCGATAAAAAGAAGTTGTAGTTTTGAGTTCTAAGTTGACCCTTGTTGTAAAAGTTTGCTAATAAGTTTACTCTTTGTTATAGCGGATTAAATGTGAAATGAAGCAAAACTAATCAATCATAAAGATCGCAATCGAGAGTAACGTAACCGATTGTTAAAAAAATATATATCGTTGGAAGTGAGCGAAGAAGACCGCGCTGATGAAGAAATCTAATGTATGGGATATTGTTATTTACGGGTTGGTCATGCATGTGCTTAATTTTGGTCGTCAATCAGTAGTAACATGCGCTAATCATGCACGATTTGCAAACGATTGCAAAGCCTACTAGCTGGCTGACTGATTGAGACGATAGTGGAGTTGAGGTAAGTTGCTAATAATTAGAAGTGTACCCGTTAAATATCACAAATGTGCTTACATCATGCGGTGTTTTATACTTTGTGCTCCTAATATAAAACAGAATTACTTTTACATGTTGAATAAAGTCGTAAAATTTAATGTAGCCATCAAATATTATAAATATTGTCTCATATTGAGTATAATAAGAGCTTGTTTTATTTTAATAGTCATATGCCATGCATTCGTGTAATTATGTATATAATAGTTTATTAGTCATTGATGTACTCTATAGAAAAATAATGCTGAAAAATAATTAAGTGTTTTAATTTATTGTTAAAGGTTAGAAATGATGTGGTTAGTACAACAATGAGCAGAGAAAAAATTTGAATTTTGGATATACGATTTTTTATAGAATTTCTTCCCGAAAATAACGAAAACCTCACTTTCTGGACTTTCTACGGTTTTTGGCCTATAATTCTAAACATCCTCCACCAAAGTGCTAAGTATTATATACCAAATCGTCTTTCGAAGCTCTATCCAATGATATATGATTGATGCACGTTATGAGTATTTGTTGAAATATCGTCTGAACTTGTGCGATACGATTCCGTAAAAATGGCGTTTTGACAAAAATGTAACTTCTAAACGAACAGTCGTAGAGAAATGGCACATATACCAAAATGTGTGTCTTGAGGCGCTTTTTGCAACGACATTCAAACCTATTCTCGGAAGATAACATTTCTCTAGGAAAATGATAAAAACCTAATTTTATTGCTTTTTTACGGTTTTACAGTTTTTGGCCGTTATCTCTAAACATCCCCGACCAAAGATACTTATTTATTATTATAAATTATTTATAATAATTTACGACAATACCTAGAAACGAATTTAAACATATATTTTTGATAATTTTTGCAAAATAGTACTCTTTCTTTATGTTACTGTTAAATGTTTATTTACTTGACGGATATATACTTGCGAAATATGTGTACAAATTAATCACAAAGTGACATGTAATATATCAACTTCTTATCACATTCATTTTAAAAAGATTAATTTATTTTGTCTTCTCATTGCGACGATTATCGTCGTTAGCAACAAACTGATAAATTTGCAGTAAGCATATTTTCACATCTTTCTTTTGTTAACACGTAAAGTGGTCCTCCTCATATATCAGCACGCGTATTTGAACTGTAAAGGCTTGCAAAAATCGAAAGTGTAAGTACATCAGAGCAAGTCTATTACAAATCAAGCAGTTGTCAAAGTGAATAATTGATTTCAATTAATTACAATTGATAAACTGTTTCATCATTCTCTATACTTATATTTGTATAATTTACTATCAAAATCTGTTTGGAATAAATGGCGTGGTGTGCATTCCGATTGATTGAACACATTAAGGATGTTTTTGCAACGACCTAAAAAGCAAATTGTTTTAACTCTTTGGTATGAGCATATATTCAATCTTTTAGGGCGCTTAGTTGTCCAGAAAAAGCAAAGTATATGGACACCCTAATTTTAAGTTCCTAATACCACCAGTATGCACAGAAACAAAATTCGCGAACGCTGTTGTTTGAACTCATACGTCATTAAGTTTTTAATTAATCAAAACCAACGACTGTGCTTCATGCTATTATGATTAATTGAAGTCATTTAACTAGTTTAACTATTCCGTTAATACGCAAAATGTAAAAAGCCATTCAATCGGTTGACGTAACATGTTATTTATGTTGAATATTGCATATTGCAAATGTGACGATTCACTTGAAATGAAATTCATGAACTTCTTTCTTATGTTTAAATGTCAATGTTAATTAGAGGGGTCAGCATATATTATGTGCATTTGATTATTTTCCATTATACACAGCTACATAAAACATATCTTCGCAATGATATCAAATATATAATTATTGATATATAATTAGAATGTCACCAAGAGACTTGTATTAATCTGTTATAAGTAGTAATCAGCAAGTAAAAGCACAGATTAACCATACTTTAGTTGGTAAAGTTAATCTGTGGTAAAAGCACACTTTAGTTTTGCATATAAATTACTAAAAATGTAGTAATCTTCCTACTTTGTATTGCCATTAAAGGAATTCGTCATAGGAGTCGATCAAATATGAACGAGAGTGCTCCTTATATGTAAAAATCACATAGAAAGAGATCTGGGCTATATGGGAAATGTTTAAGAATCTCCCAGAAAAATTTCTCAATTTTTGTCGCGTTCGCACAGCTGTATGCGGCCACTGAAGTTTCAAAAACGAATGATAAGCTTTGCTTAAGAGCTTATTACTGCAAACTAGGAAACGTTTAAGTTATATATTAAACAGTTTAATAGTAAACAACTATATAGGTTTAAGATGGTATAAGAAAATGTAACAACATAAACGAAATTTCAAATCATATTTAAGCATTTCATTTTTATGTTTACATAAAAATATTTCACAACTAACTTCTTTTCCTACTGGGTCAATTTCTCTATTATTTAATTTATTATTTGAGTCGGTAAATGACAGATTAGGATAAGACAGCACCATCCTCAACAATCTGCATTTCATGCCATTCAACATATATTTCAATTTATGCAAATAAATCAAAATACTTCTATAAAATATCGATTTGGAAGCTTTTGAAACCGTTATCGTGTAAAGGAGGAGAGTTTGAAGCCATTTGGCCAGGTCCGCACGAACGTCTCCACTGCTTCCTCATCGCCAAATGTATCCCTCTCATTGCCTCTTTGAGTGGGCCAAACATGTAAAAATCACATGGGAAGAGATCTGGGCTATATGAGGGATATGATCGGTAAGCGGCCATATGTTCATCACGGAGATGACAGTAGTAATCCGCATTGATTATCCGTTGTTCATGAATGAAATCAATCAAAATCACTTCTTAGGAATCGAAAAAAACACTTGCCAAAACGTATCCGTGATGCTCGTGCGAGTACGACGATCATGGGTCTCATTTTTATGTCAGTTTTATGCCAGTGGTGTATACACGAGGCTGTGAAAGGAATTTTCAGGAAATTTTGTAATTATTATCGTGGTTTTATACCCGTGCCCCGTCTTTCCATGACGTCGAGGTGGAATGTATTAAAGAGCTATGTGATTATGTAGAAAAATGAGCATTTTTTTAACATTGCTTATCTTTTAATAAACAAATGAGAAAAATAAATTCTTGTTTATATTTGATCGACCCTAGGATATGACCTCTTCTCAATTTTTCATGATGAAACTGATTCATGCAACAAGTTATCCTTTTTTACGACCGCGTACAATCAAGTTCCGAAAACAGTAAAATTTATACGATTGGCGTTTTTATTAGTGTAAATATTGTGATAAAAGCAACTATTCGACGTGGGTCGAAGACAAGACATGTTTAAATTGCCTAAACAGCTATATAAAAGCAATAAAATTGTTTATATCACTTAATGTGTGAATTTTATAACTCAATTTGTTCGAATTAATACAAATATTATGAGTTTGATTATGGATTTTATTGCTTTCTGCTAATTATGTTGGCACTTATAAACTAGAAATATAAAATAAATAAATGCAAATTTACAAGCGTTGTTGACAAAGTGTATTTTAAACGTAGTGTGAAGCAGGTTTTATGGTTTCCATTATAAATTATCTTCTTCGTTAATATAGCGTCTTCCCGCTAACAATATACTAGCAAAAATTAATTTTTGGTTGTCAATTAATTTTGATTAACACAGCAACTTCACTGAAATAAAATACGGTTTAAATAACATTGGCATATGAATGATAGTAATGGCTGAAATTAATTTTTTTTGAGTATGTTGTCGCAGTAGTTCATTTAAACAGCGTGCTGACGTTGATGTTATATAATTATGGGTCAAGGCATTTAAATTTAAGCATGACCAATATGGTCCAAAATTTGAGCACTATGCACATATAAATTTATCATTTTTACCACAACTGTTCCGTGGGGAGTCTTTGTAGACAGCACTTAGGTTCACTAGGGCCCGTTATACTTATTAGAGGGTTGTTTAATGAGCCTTGAGACCTGACGGACGCTTGTTCTTGTTTTTTTCGCGTCCAGTTCCTTATCTGTTTTTTGGAGACTGATGGGACATCATCATACGCCTTTTCAAATCCTTCGGATATATGGTCGAAGTTGGTTTTGTTCTTTCTTTCTTCTAAAGTCTTGGATTCTGTTCTATTTCTGGCTTTGGCTTCCTCTGCCTTTTTGCCTCCCTTGGTATCCATTTGGTTATCCTCCGTATCCGTATTTTTGCTTTGCCTAACTTGCTTGCGAGTAAATTAGACCACCGGCCGACTGGGCAAATGCCCGATTGTCAGCCGATCCAGTCCGCCCCTGTAACTTAATAACTAAATTTTAAGAAAAACTGGACAGAATTGCTTTTATAGCAGTTTTAGCAACTTATATAAGCACAAATTAAAATCGATTAATATAAAATAACACACATAATAAAATACATATACATTAATATAGTCAGTTGAATAGTTCGTTTGTTGTTATGTTTAACCTTCACAACGGACGTTGTAATTAATTTTGACCGGCAACACACAGAATCAAGACGCAATTATACCAGCAACATAACAATCAATTACGAGACGAATTGTAATGCTGAATTGAACTGCGCTAATTCCCAGCGTAAATTTCACATATCATTCACTCTCCGGACAGCATTGACAAAAAGTCATTAGGATAATTACTATAACGAGTATGCATAATACATGCTCATTCTTGGTACAAATAAATAAAATGTTATTTATTTACAATTCCACGTATAACAGAATAAATAATATTTCGAAATGTGTTATCGAACGAGAACAACTTTTTTTCCATAATACACACTTATTGCATCCAATCGATTTTGATAAAATGCATTAAATATGACAGTGGTATATAAGGTATGTAAAGTATTAATGTATAAATTAATAAATAATTCTGTCGGAATATAAAAATCAGCACCGCGATCAGACAGGACTCAGAAATATTAAGCGTGACTCGTCCGTCTCATGGTAATCAGGAAGAACGACGAACTATTCAACCGTAGATTAAATAAACATAATTTGCATGTTGAACCGGTCTTGTTGCTATCAATGTATATGGACTAGAATTATTTAAAAATGCAAATGCTTCCATTATAGTCCGTTCGCTGATTTAATTATACGTTTGTAAGTGCAATGTAATCATCATAATAATTTCATCACCTCTACATCAAGTTTAGTCAATTGCTTATCGTTTTATTACGTGTTATTATAAAATGTTGATGTATATGAAAATATTTCCATCTTACTATTGATTGAATAATTAAAAGGAAAAAAATGATATGTATATGAGAATACGATATATGTGTTGGTTATATTTTGGTTAATTTAGTTCTCAGAAAAGTTCAAGTTGTACACATCCACATTGAAATTGATGGCTTAATTACATTGGCATTGATTATGTATAAACAAGTAAACTAACGAGAAACGGGTAATACCGTTTATAATAATGTTGTAATACCATCGAATCGATTCTGAGTAAAGTCGTTTTCGCAATAGTGTGCGTTTTCGCCGATTCAATTATTATTGTATCTTGTAATATTTAATAAGATCACCGTGTAATTCAATCGTATGACAACACGTATCGCTGGCATATAGATTTGCGGGGACATTGCACTAATCTATTTGCAACAAACAAATAATTAATAGTAATGTGGAACAACTTTCTCTGTCCTCAAGCAGCGATTGCACTCGTTCATATTATAATAATTATAATATTTTCTTTTATGAATTAGAGTCATGTTAATATTACTCTATATCAGGGGTGGGCAAATCTTTTGATTGTCGGACCACATTGCGGGATGAAAGGTTGATCGCGGGCCGAACAATTTTAAATAATGTCTGCCATCTGGGTCGCCTGAAATGAAGATTTTCAAAAGTGTTTAAGACAAATTGGTACTTGAGGATTTTTTTTTCTGTGAGCGGGTCGAGAGAGGGAATAAACATTAATGTAAAAGCGTATACCCCTGCGTATATCTAATACTATCACGTAACTCGCGAGCCGCCATTTACCCATGACTATAACACGCCGGCTCTGATATCGATGTACCTAAGAAGTAATTTTTGTCTATAGGTCCTCAATATGGGTAAATCCGGTTCATTTGTTTTGCACAGAAGTACACCAAGCAAAAAACTTTGGCAACTTGCACTGTAGTATGTTAATCTTGTAAAACTTGACTACAAGATCATGCTGTTTTTGTTATTGTTGTATTAAATGAAAACGAATTAATAATTAAGATGCTAGAAATTATTTTATTTCTATTTCATTGAATTGAATTAAACTTTTATATTTCAATGAAAAGAATATGAATTTGGCAATAATATCAATACGCCATGAGATTGTGAATACATTTAAGCTTGTGGTGTGTTTTAATTATGTTTGTAATTGTAGCAATAACATGTTTTTATTGATAATTTAACCAAGAAAAAAAACAACAAACTATATTTTTACGATATTATTTAGTGGAGTATAATATATTTAAAAATAACAACATTTTGATAGATATATTATAGAAATATATACTAAATTATACTCAACTTCTAATTTTTTAAGTAAAGTATTATATTATTATTATTAAATTGTAAAAAAAAGTTAAAAAAATCATTTATATAAAGTGCAGAAGTCAAAGAAAACACCTACAACTACAAAACAGTATATCTAACCAACTGATTTAATTCATAAATAAATTATATTAATTGCTTATTGCTCATTGCTCATTATATCAGCAAATTATACTTATCATAGATATAAAACGATTGACTAGTGTCACAGTTATTTAATATATATCTCATTAAGTATGACATAAATACTAAATAACACGATAAGTAATTGATCGGGTCAATAAAAATATGTAAAAAGTCATATCATATCAAGAATCGACATATATTGCTGCAATAAAAAGTGAAGACTGGGTCAATAATATTCTATTTTTCTTCTATTTATGTTAATCGTATTCGCTTGTGTTATCTCGCTATTTGCCTAATTATTGTCTTGTTGTGAAAGTGTGAGTTCAAGAGAGGTGTCCACTTAAGAGAAATACGAAAAGAAAAATGTTTTTTTTTTCAATGAAAACTCTATCTAAATAATTTGAGACTTAACATCGGAATATTATTAAAAAGAGTGCAGATTTTCAAAGTAAGCGTTTCTAAATGTTAGCAAGTTAGATTTGTAGCTACCCTTAGAGAGCCAATTAATTTTAGCCCAGGCCGCACTTGTTTATAAATCACGCTTTGCATATCATAATATATAAAATGTCATATTAATGTCCCGAAAATCTCTTGGGCAGATTGATATGCTCTAAAGGCTCCATGTCCCGTCATCAAATGCATAAGTTGGAAGTCCACCTCTCCGTGTCTCCTGGATGTCCATAAAATTATATCTGGGATTAGTGTGTCCACCGCCTCCTTGTTGAATTATCCTATAATTGTTGACAACGTATCATCGAAGCAGCCCTTATCTCTTTGGCGATGGAACGACGAACAGTATCAAGTTCTATTCGCCCTTGTTGATATGTCTCTGCCTGCTCCTCTGCTGAAAGATGTATAACCAACATGTCAGCAATTACACACACTGCATCATACGACACCGTGCGAAATGCCCGGGCGACTGCACAGGGGTGTACACAGTAAAAGGTAGTTTCTATTTTATTGAGTTATTGAAAATTTACCTAGCAAATATCTCTGCTCTCCTGGGTATTCCCTAATAAATAAACACAACTAAAAATAAAAACATAAAACCATTTGTATAAATAATAATTTATTCATTCAATTCTCGCTGAATTCTGTTTGCATTTTATAGAAACAATACATATATCATCCAAAACGCATATTATATATCTAATTCATAAGAGACATATTCAAGATCAATCAAATTCGAATGAATACAAACTTTGATTCAAATGTGAATATAAATTAGATACTTATACATACTAGCTGAACAAATCCATGCGTCTCACATATAACATGATTTTATAATATTATAATATATTCGTTATATATATACTTAGCATGTGTATAAGTTATACTTTATATTACATACTTTCAGCATGTCCTATTAAATAATCGCTCGATATAAACATGAATATCCTTATCTAAATACTAATTACTCATAAATTAATATCAATATCGTAAATATAATATCCGAAAGCTACAGAAGACTTTAGAACGTCTACAAAAATATTTTCATTTTTCTCCGTACCATGTACATCAGGTGATTTAGAAGTTGACATGAATTTCGAACACCCAGCGTTCAAGATAAACAAATACTGATTTGTTATAAAATCGGTACAAATATTTCACAGCATCGGTTTGTTATATGCACACACTTGTCGCATGTTTGTTTCTTATTGTCAGACAGTATACGACATAGCACAATTATGCACGCGGAGTATTATTACATTGAACAACACTAGTTTGCAAAATATCATACCATACCAACCTGCGCAGACCACTTAACAAACGATTTACTTCCGTTTGGAAGCATAGATTGCCTTCTTCCTGCTTTATGTCTCACCTGACAAGCACCGCACGCCGAATGAGCTTTCGCAGATGCCGTGCCTACAACTCGTATACTGTCTTAAATATATATATACTAATTATATTGTTGTCTTTGCAATTGACGCCATTGTTACTTATGGATTGGTATGTGCGTTGTTGCGAGCCGAGATATTGATTGTTCTCGTAGGAAATGAAATGTGCGATGCATTTAGCATTGGCGCATCTCAAGCCTCCTCCTTGCCATTTTCCTTAGTGTGAGTGCCGTTCGTGGTCGTCTTCAGGGGCTGCATTTCCTTATCATCCATCACAGAGTCGTCACTGTTCCACGGCTGCAGTTCACCGGAACCGAAGAACAAGAACGCCAGAGAGCCCAGCGTGTAAACGGCGACTAGGATCCAAAAGACGTAACGCCATTGCTCGAACGTATGGTTCTCGTGCGTCAAAACTGCCACCATGAAGGTGGATAACCAGCCGCCGAAAGAGCTCAATGTGTTGGCTAAACCGAAAATTGTACCGGAAAAGTTTGGCGCGATGTCCAAGCCATTCGCTAGGTAGCCGGCCGTCACGGCGCCGTTGAAGAACAGCGAACAGGTGAAGATCGTGACGGAAACTGCTGGGTCCTGCCCGAAAAGAGCTTGCAAGATCATGAATAATCCGGGGGTGAATACCGCGAATGTGGTGAAGCTTTTGCGCGTGACGGTTGTGGATAAACGGCCCGAGCGGCGCAGACGATCGGCGAAGTAGCTCGCTATTATGGCCATTGCGTATTTTCCTGAAACACACGTATTAAAGTCGTTGTAGTTTATTTTCTTTGAAATATTTTGTTCATTTGTTACACATTTTGGATTTAGTTCATTCATTAGAAGACATATTATGTTGTCTGGATTATATTTAAGCGTAACATGATCTTAATAAATTTAGCACAGCATTAAACTAGATTTTACTAGAAGATTCTGGTACTGGTACATTCAGCACAACATACGCCCACGTGACTGAAAATTTAAGTTTAGAATAGACAAGTCAATCACGCCATCCATGAGTTATTCTTTTCTGGCATTTGAAGCAGTTCAGACTTCCGAGAAGAAATTAAAAACACATAAGAGAATATCAAACCAATATCAAACAACAAATAAAAGAATGAAATTGATGTCAAGGTTAATTATGCTCGCGACTTGAATCATTTAAGTAATACTGAATAATTTATCGCAAACGTAGTTGCTTGCTAATTAAGCATATATAAGTTATTGATACGGTATTGGTATCAAGTAATCGAGTACTTGGAAACTGCTGCTATCGGATGCATGCCTTGAGAAATAGCGAGCTTTAATAAATTTCAATTCAATGCCTGTCTAGTTCGTATCGAAAATTCGCGCACTGCTAATGAGTGGTCAATAATGGTATTTTCGGCTTATCATTTATAATTATTGTGGTTAGCAACGGAATTGTTTAAACTGCCATACGCAGCGCTGGATTTAGAGCCGACGGGGCTCCAAGCGCACAAACAATTTGAGGCCCCTCGTAAAGAAACCTTAGGAGGACCATCAGTTCGAGGCCGCCATTTTCGGAATTTGGAGGCCCCAGGCACTCACAGCAGGCGCCTGTGCGTAAATCCGCCACTGTATGTCAGTACAAATTGATATCATTGATAAACGATGAAACTTGTTTTTTTTTCCTTTCTGGGCTTTTTACTGACATACAACCGTGTTTCCTGGCGCACTGGTGCATTAATCATATGTAGTCATATTGCTCGAAATGATACATGGTTATTCACAATTTATGTTTGCTAACATGGAAATCAATCTTTGAAGGAAGTACTTGGTATATTTGGAATTAGGTGTCATGAGCTGTCAATCACGCGGCGAATATATTATCATAGTTGCTGTTAGTTATAAGCATAAGCGGATTTTCATTGTATGTTGACATTCCAATGTCTAGAATATCCTATTTAGATTTAGGATTCCACTAATGTCGAACTAGATCCATATGTGTATACCAAAACAATATTTTTACAAAATTGATATTATTTAGTATGCATGTAGATAATGTTTTCTACTAATGGTCGCCAATTATGTATTTTTCTAAAGTAAATACCGATGTCTAAAGTAGAATTTCATACACATGCATGTCAGAAATATTACTGAATAATTTAGAAAACTTATGCAAAATTGTTTTCGCAATCAACTTACCTAAATACGGCAAACTGCTCAACAAGCCATTCTCCTTGACATTAAAATGCAAAACTTCCTTCATATAAGTTGGCAGCTGATTGACCACAGTGAAGTACCCGAACACCGAACATCCATGAGTGATAATGATAGCCCATACCGGCAGCGATTTGAAAATTGCTAACCATGGTACCTTACTGGGCTTGTTATTCGGTTTGCTTCCGGATTCCTGCACAATCCGCTGCTCAATATCCATGCGCTCCTCCAGAGTGATTCTCGGATGATCCGCGGGCGAATCAAAAATGAAATAGAACCAACCAATCGACCAGACGATACCGATCCCACCGGTGATGTAGAAAACGCTCTCCCATCCCCATTGCGCAATGAGGAAACCGCACATCGGCATCGTTAGGGCCGCTCCCAAACTGGAAGCCATCATGTTAGCAATGAACTTAGACCGTTCCATCGGCGGTATCCACTTGGCTGCCATGGGCGGAATGGATGGCCACGTGGCTCCAAGGAAGAAGCCGAGCAGGACTCGCAGAATGATGACCGGGACGAATCCTAAATGGCAGGCACCTGGGACAATAACGGTCAAAACTGACGCGGCAAGCATACCACCGCCGAAGACACGTTTGGCACCGATTACCTCAGCTAGACGGCCACCTGGCAGCTCAGTAAGCACGTAACCCCAGAAGAAACTTCCGAGGATCTGGTTCTGCTGGTATTTGTCCCAGTGGAATTTGTGACCTTCTGCTTCGTATGGAATGGGTTCGGTGGAGTTAAGGCGGAGGGCGATTTCCTCCTCGTCTTCCACCATCTCGACGATTGCGATTGTTAGGTTGACTCGTAGCATGTAGTTGAACATGAAGCCGAGGATTACCATGAAGTTGAGTATTTGGCGACATGTTATCCGATCTGAAAATTGAAGTAAAACCATTTACCGTATTTGCTTCGATGGCTGGTTCGCCTAACTATCCGAACTATTAAATCGCAAAAAGGTTCTGTTGCGCAGTATTTTAACACAGTTACAAGATTAACTAACTAACCGATTGGAATGTTGTATGTGCTAAATCCGGTTCTGGCTGCCTTGATCGAAATCAAGGATAACGAGCAACTGAAATTTACGTAATACTTAACAAGGGTCACTGAATGAAAGCAAACTCGAATAATCAGAAATGCACAACACGCATCATTACGCCAAGAGAACACCACCACAATAAGAGAATGCGGATCATCCTTAAATTTATTCAAACCCAACAGCCGAATCAAATGACTAATTAAAAATTATTTACTGGCATGGGTCGTGTTTTTGTCATGATAAACGATTGAGATGCACGTGGTCAATAACCTACCTACCGTCTTCCAACGTTTACACAAAACAAAATATGCAAATGGAATTCGAAAAGTTTTGCTTTACTTTTTCTTAGCAGGTTGCGTGCTGTGCGCAAAAAAAATCGTTAAGATAAGAAACTGATCCTCGAGAGGATAAAGACACGACATAAATTGGGATCAGTGTAAAAGGATGAAACAACACTTTGCAATAAATTGTCTATGGCGGTTAGAGCGCTCAAATGAGTTGTTCTCATAAATAATTATAATTAAGAATGTATGGAGTTTTCAAACAATTCTATTGGAAAAACAAACTAGTGTGGCAAAGTTTTATCGGATAAATATTTTATGCAAATTTTTCGGTTGCTTCCATGTGGTGTATTTTGACATGGCTTTGAAGATAAGAATTACATTTTTCCGCCTATTGTTTTCCCGATTTACTGTCTAGTATGTGAAATGGGCTACTATCATTTGTCAATTCAGCTCCCCTTGAACCAGCGCCAAAGAGCTCAACCCTCCTACACTTACTAGCCACCGCCTTCATCATCAGCAGGTGTATGAACAACTACTTTAACTATGGTACACGTACGGGAAATGTGGGTTTACAGCTGCAGTTTAGTATTCGATTATGTTTATTTATCGCAAACTAAAATAAAGCATTTCCAAAACTCTTTGACTGCCCTCCTGACGAACGATACTTCCTGTACTCGTACCACAATCTACTATTATTTACCAAATTTATAAATATAAATAGATATATTCGTCCTTTTAAATAATTATTTCTTATAATTATCAAAGTAAACCTTAATTTAAATCAGTTTTCAACGGAAATTCGATCAAACATTTTTTGACAGTATGTAAACACATCTAGGGAATAAAAACAAATCGTATTTTATCAAATTGTGCAACGTATGCAAAACACAATAAAAGAAAACATCTGAAACGCAAATATCGCAAAACTAAATTGAATATGTAATATCTTTGGCAACGTGTCAAGGGCAAGTCTGACGAAACACGTGTGCGACGCAAGCATTTGTTTGAAGAAAATTCGAAAATAAGCGGGGCCAGGAATAAATTTGCTAGACATGACATAAACAGTACATTATCAATATGAATCTATTAAAAATACGCCAAACTTAACGTACGATGAGGAGCGAATTTTTCCCTTGAGAGATTGTTCGCGGCGTTAGAGAGCGTTTCGCCAAACAAATTCCAATACATATAGAAAACTCACCAATAAATCGTTTTTCGGCAGTTGCGGAAGCCATGCTGCTTGATCTTAATTGGTTCGGCCAATCAGTTTCTGCTTGTTGATAAGATATCAACTTATCCGGCTTGCTATTTTTCCACAGTACGCATAAAATTCGATTTAGTTCGAGTCAGAAGAGTGGAAAAGGGTACCTGTAATCAAATTCCAAAAACAAACACAAAAAACGTTGTAATTACTTTGTTTATGTTCTATATTTTGTTGTTGTTGTTGTTGTTTGTTACTATTATTGTTATTATTATTGCTATTTGTTCAATGCGATTACTATTACGAAATATATAGCTGAAATTATCTATCCGTTAAGGATTGTAAATTGATGCAATTATTCACGCTAGTATATTCGTGATAGATGTAATTATTTTATACGCTGTTTAGTTTACTAAACAAAGAAGCCAAAGTTACACTTGTTTATAGATAATTACAATGAACTAATTTCATTTCTGTGTTTCATGGAAATTTAAGTGTACACATAAACGAAATTAAGCTGTGTTTCAATATAAATAAGAACAAACACGTCAATTAAAATGGCATTTGAAGCTACTACAGCTGTAGTATATAATCAACGCACATTATAATCTCACACAAAATAGTGAATACTTATTCAATATGAAAATTATGCACCTAGAACGTAATTCATTTTAAGAGTCGTTTATATAACAGATGTGGACATTGTTTAATTGCTCACACATATAGTGTATTATGGGATTATGTAATAATCAGTGGCGGATTTATACGCAGACGTAAAATATACAAAACTGAAGGCAAAGACTCCTTTACGAAGGGCCTTAAACTCTTTGTGCGCCTAGAGTCTCTTTATGACCGACGGCCCCGTCAGATCTAAATCCACCGCTGGTAATAATGCAAAACTATACATAAGACGCATCTTTGAAAAACAAATAATTATTTATTAAAGCGGTTTGCCTTCAATTTCAAAGATGGAAAAACTTTCATTCATCATACATCCCGCCGCCATAACAATATCACACTTCAAATGAATAATTATTCCAAAACTGTTTCATAATGATTGCGATATGATTCATTAGTCACTCGAAATTGTAAATAAATGATCATGGGCTTATGTATTTAGGTTTCTCGATTATCTTCAAGTTCGTTCGTTAATAGTCCACAACAACCGCAAATGGCGACCACAGCGCCATTTTTCGCCTTTCTTAGCTTAATAGAGCAGTAGTGGTCCTATTGGCTGCAAGTGTTGCTATTACACCGGTAAATGATAACAAAATAAGATAGCAAAATAAACAATTAACACGAAACCTTCCGTTAATCAAAAATGATTTAATAAATGAAAATATTTGTGTACAGAGCGCCTGCAATCTACAATCGTGACCATATCATCAATCAATACAAAGTATATTGATTTTTAAGTGCATTGCAAAATTAGTTAAAAATTCGGAAATGACACGCAACGCATGTTTGCCTGTGATAAGAAAATTGATGAGCACTTCATGTCGCTGCTATGCGATGACAACATACAATGATTTATCTATTAGTTAGTAACTAAGACTAATTGCTATGTACATACTCTTCACATCCTCGGGATAATATTAAAAACATTTTAAGTATATCTAGATGATTGGATTCCTTCATTTTAATTCATTATCAAAAAGGATTTTTAGGCAACTTTATTTGCAATTGGCTGCCATTAGAGAACAAACATATCAAAAGTATGAATGGTTTAAATGTATAACGGACGTGCTCAAAATTGTGACATTGCGCGCATGTGAAAAAACTGTCGTCATTACTATACATCACACTACAACGTAGAAAATCGTAACGTTATTATAATGTTATTTAGTTACTGTTGTTATTGTAATCGTTTCGCAATTATTATAGGAAGGTCGCGTAATTGACGATCACACACTCGCACATACATATTTCACATTATCACGGCGTCGTGGCATTTAAATCATGATTTTTTTTTTCTCCAAGTTAATTCGAGTTAATAATCTGAAGGCATAATGAATCCTTCGGATCACTTCTTGTGTTTGCTAGCTAACTGGCCCCCATCCGGATAAAGCCGGTATTATCTAGAAACACCGATTTCATTGACGTGAAAACTGCTAGTTGATTGCAACTCAAGGCATTTGACTTGATGCAGAAGCTTTTATTACGGCACGGCTGATTGCGTTTCGCTTAAAGACGATGATGCGCTCGCGGTGTCTTCGCCATGTCCGAGTGTTTCGCTCTCGGCCTGTGGTGCAGTCAAAAACCTCGAATTTTTATTACATGCGGGTTCAGCGGGTACTTTGTGTGCGAGCGCGTGAATGAGTAATCAAGTTCTATATTTAGACGAATGGAGGCATGTCTACATTAGCGTAAAAGTCGTATATCTTCCATATTTGTAGTATAAAACCTGTTGAGGTCCTGTGATGAATGGACAAGATAATGGTTGGCATGTCATTATACTCTCAGAATTTCTAATGCATCGAAAACGAAAGTCAGCAGCAATACATTTTTTTAAGCTGTTTTTTGTGAGATGCAACCTATTAATATGTATTGCAAGTGACATAATGGAGGAATCGCTATATTATGATATTTAATGTTATAACGCAACAAGATGCGTTATAATGTTTATATCGCGCGCGTTTGTTTGGGGAAACCATCCATTTCTGGAGAGTCGTACTGAGAGAAGTAGGTTGTGGCGGCTGGTAATAGATAATAATATTATAAGATAAGACATTTCATATCTAGAGGGAAAGGGGGTTGCTGAGAGAAAAACGACCGCACCGAGTACAAACTTGCCTTAAAGTAAAAAAAAATCCAACTGTGTCCTACTAAATTTTAATTTTTTGTAAAAATATCCTATTGTACTCTATTTTGCACACACAGTTTGGCCTCGTACATTATAATCCGCCTCCAGGTGATATGAAGGCGGTCTCTACCACGGATATCCGGTGGGTTCCAATTCATTCATTCTCATTTTTGGACTGTTAGGGTTTGGGTGATGATTATTATATATATATACGATATTTAGAAGAAGAAGATAGTTATGTATGACTTCAGTAGTACACTAGCGCCTTCTATGTTTGCCTCTCATCTCTATACATCGTTAATTACGAGTTTTTGCCAAGTACAGCAATTTTGATGCAGTGCACAAGTCGCATATTTTATGACTCTATGACAAGTATGCAACGTCGAGTTATTATCCAGACGCACGTGCGTTTTGTGCAACTTTTTTCGGCGCCGATAGTATTCAATGGCATTGATTTCAACACACATCGTTCTTTCTCAAGTACTTCTTCAGAGATGCATCGCAGACGTTCTGCGCATGAAATTCGTTGCCATAATTTTCATCGTACGCGATGCACTCCTGCAATCTTAATCATACACATTAGGCGCGGATGGAAGCGGACTTTGCTTAAATGGCAGGTTTCGACGACGTAATTGTCGAGATTGGATGATGATGATGGCAGCTAATAGTATCGTTGGCTAATGGCTCCGATAACTCGTTTCAGCTTTTACTTTCTTTTATGTTCGCCATCGACGGTTTTTCCCTTTTCGCATTCAACGATGCATCGCAACGTGCAATTTATGTCAATGAAGAAAGTGCATAGTTGTATATCTTCGTGACAGATTTAAATAAAGATTTATTTTACTCTTGTACGTTGATTTCAAAGATATATATAATCTGAAGAGTAACAATTTTGTAAGAACTGTGATACAAAACCCCTTGATAAAAGTCGTACGTTGGTCTTACTCTAGTTCTCACTCTCGTTCTTTCTCTTGTTCTTGTGGCAAAGCAGATCAACAAAATTTTGGTTGAATGTCCACATAAGAGCAAACTATGTAGTATATGAGCAGTGAGTGGTGCATATGGGGTGCCATTCTAGTTCAAACTAGTACACATTTACCGAAAAATAAATTAAAACATATATTTATTTATATAAATTTGTAAAAATAAATCGTGGTACAAACACAGCATTCACATATATAAACTAGGCGAAAAAATCGCAACTCCGATTCAGCGAATATCTCGAATTGAGGTTGTTGAACTACAGCATTGCATGCAATCTTATACATTTAAGAGAGAGAGCTTAAGGGACCAATATAAATTCATTCAACTTTTTCGCCATCGTACAACCTAAAACCAGTTTGTTATGTGTTTGGTATGTGTTGCCGATAAAATTGGACTTTGCTCAATTTATATTTTAAGAGATTTTGATAATCTGATTACGAGTCCGTATTATGTTCGTGGAACAAGCGGTAGAAACACGCGATGTGCATATATATTTATTTATAAAGAACGAAAGTTATTTACGTTCTCATTAGACGACAGTACGAGTCCTAGTCCCAGTTGTCTGTCCGTTCTCGGTCGCCTACAAATATGACGTCAAAAGTTTGGCATAGAATCTACGCACGTTTAATAAGATGAATTCTCTTCACGCGTTGCAATTGCATAGTTTAATATTTGAACAAATGTGTTTTATGTTGATTTGTTTGATAATATCTAGAATGTAAAATGAGGACGCCTAAGTTCCATCGCTTTCATTTAGGGAAATAGTTTCGGCCATTTTGTTTATATTTCGCATGGGAATATTAATAATAAGATAATATCAGGGGCAGGTTTAAATCTCGCCTCTTAATCAGATTTGCCACATTTCCACTCTCAACTACCCGTTCTATGGCTTTTATACCAATTTCACTCAGCTGATTGTTTATTCAAACTTGATTATCAAACAAAGATGGCGATTTACTATATTTTACCAAGAAGAAGCCGAAAACCTATAATTTTTCTTTCGGAATCGACGAGGGCATATTCAGGAGTGATGCAATTGTTAACGACATATTGGGAAAAATAGATATAAATATATTTTTGCTCAAATCCGCACATATTTCTCAATAATTTAACATGAAAATTGTTGTTATCCGATCAAAATTACTCAAGTTCTAATTTTTTTCTCCGATCAGTGTAACATTTTCTCATATCCGATGTCATCAGTTATTTTATTCTCAAAAACTATTAGATACGACAATAATATTTCGGGATCCTTGTTAATCAATGAAATAAACTGATGGTATAAAGAATCCATCAAAGCATTGACAATAAGTGCCATTTCCGCATAATTTTAGGTTGATATGAGATGACCCTATGCATAACCATGATTACCAACCAACATGTAGGTGCTCACATATTTAGAATGCACGTTTTCTAAATATGTCAAAGGCTAATTTGTGACATAAATAAGAAGAGCAGAGCAAGTAGTCTCAAAAATCAGATGGTTTTGCCTGCAGCTAGACGGGTTTTTCTTCGCTTATGATATAATCTATAATAATATATCAATTAAGTACTAATTAAACTCGCGGAACAATGATTTTTGTTTATATAATAACAACAAATCGAAAACATATACAAATATTCTTTGGAAAAGTATTGACTATTGAGTGAACAGTAATCACGAACACAATGCAACAGTAAAATGGCCATAAAAATTCAATGAAGTGAGAAATGAAAATAATTGCAATAAAACCTCCTCCTCGCCGGTGTAGCATGATTACAATTGACCTGTCATACGATCAAAATCAATCTGATCAATGTAAATCATCAATTTTATATTGTAGTAAGAACATATACAATTAGTTTTTAAACAAATATGAATTATATAAAATGTATATTTACGTCTTAAGATTTAAAAAAAACATTCACCAGCGCTTTATATCCGCTTTATCAATATTTATCAGTACCTAATCAATGTTCCTACGTTTCAATTCAATAAAAGTTCTTAGCTGCAAAGCGTTTAGTACTAAATAATCGTTACGCTATCAAATGTATATAAATAATTATTCTTTATAGTACATAATGCATATGCAATAAAACAGTTGGATGCAAAATGAAAAAGCGGAAATCCCGAACGAATCGCTTCGCTTACATCCCACACATAAGCAGCAGTATGCTAGTTCCTAACCCACATTTTCCTTTCATCTGTGAATTATCGTGCCGCCTGCAATTTACATTGCAAATTGCAATTTTAAATTCAGTCCAGATTAATGTATTATAAATTATTAGCGACGTGTGTTCATTGAAATTCGTGCCGCGTTCAATAATGACGATTTTGCCGAGGGTTTTATTGTCCAATTCGATATTCATTTAACCGTTTACACCAGAATTCGATTAAATCGCAACTGTTTACTTATTAATACTGCAACGCATGATCGCGTAAAAGTAGAACATCCCTCTCTTCGGCGAGACCACGCCCACTCGCTTGACACTCCTCGAGCGCGCCTTTAAATAACGTAGTTGCCCTGTATACTGAGATGTACTTAAAAACACTGATCAACAACGAATTAATTTTATCTTTAAATAAATATCGATTATGATCTTGTATCAATGTTTATTTTCGCGTAATTGCAACCAAAAAAAAAATATATATTGCAGATATTTAATGCTAAAATCATGTGTGGATCTGTGATATTAGTTCATTGATAAGGTTCTATTTTGATTAATAACTTTTGATTTTGTTGTTGCTTCGTTGCTTCTTACAACGATACTATGAGATATTCGTATATTAAATTTATACTGCTATAGTTAACTGTATAATGTGTTGTGATTGAATGCGTATAGCTTGAAAATGAAATTGACGTCAAAACGTAGTGATATAACATTTACTGGAAAATTACCAAAAACTAAAATTCTACAAATACTAAATTACTAGAATTAACCTTCGACGTGAATATGATTTTTATGTTCGATCAGAACGAATATTTACATTAAGCAAATGCATATAACCATATTGATTCTGGCCTTTTTTTTCTGTATTTGCATGCATGACATTCATAGAAATTTTATAAATAGCAACAAATACAATGTACTAAGTTGTTTCTACGTTTATTTTATATTTTGAATGTGCATATTTTATTTATTTGCTAAATAAATAAATTTTCAAAGTAATAACTGAATTATTATCGATAATTTGTCATAAAAAGTGACTAGGCATACTTAATAGCAATAGATTGATTTATTTCTAACTCATTACTATTCAATATTACAATATTTGTCGATGCAAAAGCGTATAGTTTGCACGTATTGTTGATTATTATACATCTATAGCCAATATTTATTTTAAAGCCTAACCAAGTGTATATAATTATCAACTGCGGCTTATCTTCACGGTCACATAAAGGTAGCAATAGTACATTTGTATAGGTAACTATTTCTGTAGTGATAATATCTTTTTACTAGTAAAATATATATATTTTTCAAATTTATATAATGTATTATCATATACATTTGAAAAAAGTTATTTAATAAATTAAAATCATCAAAATGATGAATTTAATCATTATTGCCATGCTATCAATTAATTATAATTAATATAAAAATTACCTTTAAAATGTATTAATAATATATTTAAATTAACGAAAAATAATTATTTTATGAAAAAGTTCAAAATTCAATTTATTAATTAATTAAAATTTAAAAAATAATAATCATTAATTACCCAAATAACTAATGCGTATACAAAAATAATAAATACTTACAGATATTTGAAAGCAAACAAAAAGTCCGCGAAAAGTGCACCCGAAAAGCAAGAAGCGCTTCCTTTGCACGCGCCACTTCAATCAACGCCGGTTAGGATGTGTGTACGAGCGCGTCTATGAAAGCCGAATCACCTCACCTATTATTACGCCGATTTGTAAAAGCTGCTGAACAATCGAAGAGCTTTTAGTTAACTCTCGCTGCTTTATTGAAACTGCTTTGTTCGCGCGCAACGACGACTGGATCCTAACTGGCAGCTCCGTCGATCGAGTCGGCTTTTTACATGCGTGCAACCCAAGCAAAGCTTGAGAAGCAACGATGCCAAACTGTGGCACACCATGAGAACAACCAACGTACGACATCAAAATCAAATTAATCGTTCGTATGGCAGTACCACATGCATCTGTTTTCCAAACCGCAGTTTTAGGGCAACATTTAGGGCATTCGAAACACGTGACCGAAGTGTAGGGAATCATGGGTAAAAATTGAGACTAACATCCAAGAGGTGTACGTACATCTTTTGAAAGGATATTTTTCGCGGAGATTGTTTTAGGCAGGGGGATGCAAAAAGTTACCAAACTTACTGAAACTAAAAATTTGAACATTAATGCCAAAATAGTATATTTTATTATCCGTACGGAAAGCGCTGTATTCCAGTGCGAATGCTTGATGTTAGTGGACGAACTGTAGGCGAGGCCACTAACTAACTAATAAACTGAAGCGCAATGACAAATTTATTTCTTGCAAAAACCTCATCAAGATATTGCACATTTGTTAAGGCATTACGTAATTGTAGATTGAGCGTAAACTGTATGTGCTGAAACATTTCTTTCATTCGATATTACATCGTTTTAATGTTCATTACATTGATTGGCAATGAACTAATAAATTTGCATTAAATGTCAACGCTTAGTTAATATTTACGACAGGAGTGGCTAACATTCATCTACCTATACGGTTTAAATAGCTTTGTTTTTCATGGAATTAAAACGAAAATGCTTTTATCAATTAAAACTTCATCTAATTATACATAAAATAGATAAATATTTTACTGTGTGTGCCTACTGTATTTTGACTGAAAACAAACAAAAAAATATCGTCTGAAATGCTTGGTTAGCGCACAAAATTGGCGGAAATGATGATCCTAATTTCACAAAATTCTATTCTCTGACCGGAGTGCAGTGAACGCCGCAGCATTATTAAATTTTCTATCTATTTTTACAATTCAAACAAGTTATGTTCACAAAGCACTTAAAGTAATATATAAAAATAAATATTATAATAGTTATTGTAATAACACCGCCCTTTAATTTTATGTGCGTTTTAAAATTTCAAACGAAAAAATAAATCACCTTACCTTCATCTTATCTTTATATAAACTTTAAACTTTGTCAATAAATATGTAAATATATACATAAATTCCGCAAATCTTTTTTGCAAATTTTAAATCTAGAGTAGGCCCTGGAGACAAGTGACTCAAGAGTCGCGGTTTGTACATCGCTGCGCTAGACAGTAAACCCATTGAAGAGGGCTGCCGACGTTAGCGTGGCGCGCAATTATCGCGGTTGCGATGCGCGATCGGATGTGTCGGAGCGCGCCTGTGGCGTCATGGTCGCTCCTACGTTCTCCGCCAATCAGCGTCTCGCGCTGCGGTCAAGCCCAAAAAGTCGGCTCGCGACACGTGCACAAAGTCCGTACTGCGCGCCTCGAGACGCCCGTGACTCGCAGCGTTTGTAACGCTCGCGACTGGCGTCAGTCGCGCTCAATCACTTTGATCTATGGTGACCATACTCCACGTATTCCCAAATTCGTCTCATTCATTATGAATTTTGCAAATCACTCGTTACTTTGGAAATATGTAATTTCAAAAAGAACTATATAGTAAATGACTTGAGATATGAGTTCTGGAGTAAGATCAAAAGATCGTCCGAACGAGAGTGAGAACGAAAGTGAAAACTATAGTAAGAACGAAGGCGTGGGCACATTTAGGAAGTGAGTAATTGGTAACAAGCTTAATTTAGGAGCACTAAGCTTATATGGCCACCGTGCATTCATATAAATCGTCAAATTGATGAAGCGCAATTATTCATAATCATATTCATAACGCAATACTAATCATTATCGCAACTGCGTATAACGTGAGGCGCTTATTGCTCGCGGACGCGAGAGCAGATCGCATGTAAACACATCCATCACCGTTGATTGTACGTTTTGTATGTTATGACATGTCGGCCGTCTTTTTTTCTCCGTCTCTCTCGTCAAGATTCGCGTACATGCGAGATCACAAAACTGCTGATTGCTTTGTGCAATCAGCGCGGTATCATAGCGTGCGAATGCTGGAAGATCGAAACGTGTTTCTATGGCAGTCGATGGAGAACGTCGAGTTGTATAAACAATAATTGGAGAGGCGTGTTGGGTGATATTTGATCGAAATCACATATGTGTATAAAAAATCGCAGATTTCTGGTTTTGACGGTGCATAGACCTATCTACAAGACATTTGAGACTGTCAAAACGCAAAGAGTTAATTTTACATAGATTAATGCATCGCTATTGAAGCTCGCAAATTCATTTGTGTTGGCCACGCCTGATCTAAACAAACGCGATTGTAGAAAATCTATATAACCATAAACACAATTAATCATCGAAACTGCGATAATAATCTGTAATAATTCACATTTTTAAAAGTTCCATCGCGTCATATCTATTTCCTTTGGTACTTTGCTCGAGAATTGGACTCCGATAGGACTTGATAAGCACCAACTATGTTAAATGAATGGTATTTAAATGTTGCCAAGTAACCTGATTTAAGTTGAAGACGATAGTATATATTATAGGATAGGGATTTAAATAATAATAATGAATTTTTAACAAATATATTAAGGTTTATGCTATTGTCATGCACCAGCCGCTAACTTGGAGAGCTCAAATAAATGTAAGGACGGTTTTGGGAAGAGGATAACAGTGAGTTTACATCTCGAGGTGAGGGCGAAAGTTTTAAGCATATCACTGGCACCTTATACTCTAGTTACGGCCCTGTTTGCGATGTAAAGTCTACTACAATTGATTAGATATCCAATTATTTTGTTTATTTCATTAAAACTGGCATCTGATCAATTCTCGGCTAAGCTTAATATTCAATTGTTTTGATTTGTATTATTGACTATCACCTCTACTCTGCATATCGAACCTTAAAATATTGACTAATTGCTAAAACAGGTGATATATCTGAATGCCTGGGTAAATTATCTTTGATTGCCTTGTTTTTATTTCAAATCGCCGGCATTTTGGTAATTTTTTTGAATTTTGAAAAGTTTTGGATTTTACAAGTCCGGTTGGTCTACGATGTACCAGTTCCTCGCAAACCATGCAGCCATCGAGAGCCAACAATGCGGAGGCCGCTTACGGATGCAGCTGCAAAGATATTTACAAAAAATGTTTTAGGAAAGATAAATGTTGCTCTACAACATACAAAAAACCCGGAGTGTTTACATTATTTCTAATCTCAAACAAAAATCATGAAAATTGCTCATTTTTTAGGCTACCAACCGAGCTTCAGTCCTCCCTTAACTCCGGTCCAGATCCTTAATGCACAAATGCTTAGTAATCTCACTCGAAGCACGAGCTGATTATGCCACAAAAATTATAAAAAGAAGCTAAATGTTCGAATAACGAAATCATATTTTATTTTATGCGATATGATTGCGCATGATTAATCACGACCACGAATATTTAATTGACGCCTGTCCAAAGCAATCGTTCATGCATGGATGATTTATAGAGAAGGACTCATTGGTTTCTCATCTATAATCAATACAATTATTCGAGAAGTTAATACGTCTCTGTAGAATTAATATACGTCTTAATTCTTGGGGATATTGCCGGAGATGTAATTATATTATGGATTAGAGCAGTAGCTACTTTATAAGAAAGAAAGAGAACTTTATTGTCGCCGTTCACAATATCATAAATTTGAATAACAAATCTATATTTGCCATGCATAGAAGTTTCTAACACATCTATACGCTTGATGAATATATTCATGCCATGGATTCTATTGTGTGACATACATAAAGGTCTCTTTTATAATGATGGGGGTTCTCTAATATTCAAATACGTACGTTGTTCTTTCTTGTTTCCCGTTTATATTGTTTAAAGCAAACTTAAATCAAACTCAAGAATCTATTTCATGAGGATATATGAAAGCTTTTATTTGATAGCACATATAAGATTTTCTAGTAGCCAGTAGCAGGTTTTTGCACAGGCGCAGAAGACGAGCGTCTGGAACCTCGCAAGCCAAATTCCAAAAGTGGCGGCGAAGAGCTTTAAACTGATTATGCGCCTAGAGCCACAAACAGAACTCATTATACGCATAAGACCCCGTCACCTCTAAATCCGCCGCTGCTAGTAGCAATTCGGAATGAGAGAGAAATGTTGCAACAGAATTTCACCAAGATCCTATAAAATTGTAATTGGGGCCTTACCTGTTTTCGTTAACAATACGAATCAACGTAAAACGTTATAAATGTCTGATAATGATTGTTTATAAATGAAAGGAAAAGATGTATATATTACCGCAGTCGTTGGCGTGTTGAACGCCATTTGCATGTTGCCAGGTGCGCGCCAAGTTGGCGCCGGGATGGAAGCAAATGGCGCCTGCCGGTCCTAGCCAGAAATTCTCCGGACTGGCATGCATCCCCGGATGGATTGACAACTCTTGCAAATTTTGTTACGTCATTTAGTTAATTTAAAATATAATTCATTTCATGTTAGGTACCTTCAATTGACAGAAGTCTTAAAAATGTAGCCCCTAAATTTATGTGCAAATTAAGATTCAGATCAACATGTTAAATATATATGCAATTTGATTACCATTTACAGAAATGAATGGATGCGGGAACGGCGGAATGTCTGCAAATGCAATAATGCTATGTGATGTACGTCTATAAATAGGATCGATTTTAATGGTAGCTTAATGTACGCACAACGCCGGTTGCACTTATTTGCAAAATAACAAAAACATAACCGACCCATAAAAACATTGTATGTGCGCTTGTGCTATGTGGTGCATCCAAGGACGGGAAAAATTACACCAGACGACCTTATGTGTGGCCTATAAGGTCTCTAACGATGTGTGTTCTCTTAGCGCAAGTGTTTTTGTTGTTGTTGCTTTTGTTGCTGTCCGCATCCGTTTTAAACTGCGCGTGGCTAGAAGTAGTAGTAGTTCTTGTAACAACTTGCAACACGGACATAAAAGGAGTGCAACTAGAACAAGGTAATGCAAGGTTCTCCCCAACCCTCGATTTCTGCTTGATTAAATCTACGTAAACGTTTATGGGAAGGTCATGACGATGAATGAGCGTCGCGCAGCTGCCCGATTTAATTATGAAAGGCGATCTTAAAAGAATTTCTTGATATGATCGTTTATATTATTGTTTGGTGTTCAGAAAAATTGCTTCTTTCTTAAATGTTGTTCTCAAACATGGATACTTGAAACTCATAGCTAGCGGCGGATTTAGAGCTGACGGGGCTCTAAGCTCACAATGAGTTTGAGACCCTTCGTAAAGAGCTCTTCGCAGCAACTTTCGCAATTTGGAGCCCTCCTTAGCTTGAAAGACTCCAGGCGCCACTACTAAAGGCATCTGTTGTTAAAGTTATTCAAAACTACACCACCTAATTAATAAAATGTATAAAATACTTCAAAGAGTTGTTGTTACAAGGTGAAATTTTATATTTATTTCCAAAAACAAGTTTATCATAGGCTACCAAACTTACAAATGCAAGTATATTACAAAAGATTTAGAGCCAATTTATTAAAATATATGTTCACTAATACTTTTTCTACATAATTAAAGCTAACGTCTTTTTACAGCCCAAACATAGTACCAGCAAAATGTCATTCATCATCAGTATGTTAATTACATTGAGTATATCCATTTGGTAAAGTCTTTGGTAGATTGGTGACTGCGAATCCATCAATATCTAAGTATCATATTAACATAAACTGAATTAAATGAAAGCTAAAAAATCATTGAAAATAACCAAAAGAATATCATTTCACAGCATCTTCTACGAATGGCTCCAAAGAATCGAAACACATCGAATTCGTCCTATCTTCGCCAATGCGTTTAGCCGCTGTAGCAATCTTGTGACTCTCGTCTTTAGAAAGATTATTCAAATTATTGTTATTAAAATTATTGCTATTATTGTTATTGTTTAGATAAAAAGCATGCTCGCATTCTGTCTTTGGTACAATCAAAGACGACAGAGCCTTAGGGTTGGCGTAGATGTCATCCTTGGATTTTTCGGTGATGGGCTCAACATTTATGGTTTGTGCTGCATCACTCTTCTTATTAGGTTTCTGATTATTGTGACTGTGATGGGAAATGTTAGCGTTGTTGAGATGCGATTCATTGCTAGAGTAGATATGAGAGGTATAGGATCTCATACTACGGTCTTCTTCAATACTAGGAGTGTAGTTCTTAACTGGATAGTGATTTACATCCACTTCCAGGGAGTCAGGAGTTATGCTAGTCCCACAGCTGATGGAGTCCCTGAAATATCGATTATTATAATTCAATAATTCCTTTAAAGACAAAAACCCTAACCCATTAATATGTTCTATAATAACAGGACCAAAAAATCGTGTTGGTTGCATTTTAGTTTCTTCTTTCTCATTGCTTGGAATTATCTGTAGGGCACTGTGCGGGCGAGGAATATCATAATCAGGATCGGAGTGTCTGCGTTTTCTTATTGGTACAATATTCTTCCACTGAAACATCATGAAAATTGCATAGGAAGTGTTCAATTGTATTGTGATAATGGCATACCTCTTCTTCGCTGTAAGGTCCATTCACGCCTAAACTATTTGCCGCTTCAGAAGAAGAAACCGGCGCATTGGTAACTTTACTCAACTCATTTAATAAACTACTTAATTCCTCCGAATGGTCTAATCTCTTTCGTCGTAGCTCCACATGAATTTCCTCCTCTTCTTTCACATCCTCATCAGTTTCATGTTCAGTGTCATGCTCATTGAACTTCTCAATTAAATCTTTAACTTTCTGTCTCGAGAAAGGTTCGTAAGTGTGATTTTCCAAGTCATCTAAGATTTCATCAATGGTCATCAGTTTTTTGTCTTCCAACGAATGGCGATGGCGCTCGTCGTCGTTGTTCTCTTCTCGATCTTTAATCAATTGATGGTATCTACTATGGTGCGGCGTTTTAAGGGATGCGGTGTTTGTTATACGTTTTTGTCGTTTCGTCTTTGAGATGAGCTTCGGTCGTGGAATGTTTAAACGCTGGCTGGAATCGTAAATATCGTAATCGAAGTCGGTGGAATCGATAGGTTTCGTTTCGAGAGTTGCTGTAGGATGATCGACAGGTTCGTATTTTTCGGTGCGTTTTTGTTTAAGCGGTAATTGCGGTTGTTGAAGCTGGGAAAGCTGTTCAAGCTGTGATGACGTTGGCTCTGTACCAACGATGCAAACAAAACAAAAACAAAGCATGGGATTAATTCGAAGCTGCGTTTGCGATAACAATGCGGGTTAATTTTAGATTTAGTGGCACACCATAAATGTTGTGAATATGAGATGATTCTATGTAATACACAAACATTGTGCATACAAATTTGAATGAATAATGTAAAACAGAAAACATAAAAAGGCAAATTAAAAAGCTACACACAATGAAGTCGAAGTTATTAGTTCACTACACAAAAATAAATTTCGCAATTTATCAGATTGAAAAGGGGGATTTGATTTAATATATTAATATCACACGTTCAAACTGAAATTGTTATAATCGAATAAAACCTTTAATTTGCTTTCTCAATGATATCAACTGTGAACTGCTGGACTTCAGCTATGAAACGACTCGAGGCTTGTAATGCGAATATCGAAAATACTTCATAATTCGTTTCACACCTTGTTGGCTTGTATCTTTACTAGGCTCATCCTCGTTTGGCAAAGAAGAAGTGATAGTATCATTCTCTTTGTTATCCCGCAATTCAGCAATTTCATTCACCAAAGACATATCTTCCTGAATCCAGTCATCATCGACGTGGTTTTCTTGAGCTGTTACCTTATCAGCTAATGGTAATTCTTCAATAAGGTTATCTTCAGTCTTGCTTTCTCTTTGAAGCACTTCCTAAAATAAAAAGCAAATAGTATTACTAGTAATAGTAAAGTAATAGTCGTAATATTAGAATTGCAACCGTTTCTAGCTTAGTGTAATAATAAATAATTTTCTATACATGTGATATATCATTTCGTCCTTGGAAAGCACCCTTTAATTCATCCACCAGTTTTGGATTTATTTCAGGTCCATCTTCGTGATTATTCAAGTTATCTTCACCGTCTCCTCTGATGGGAAGTGCATCGCTATCATACGTACGGTTTGGTAACTCCTGCGCAATCTCAATTTCAGTCTCCTGTTCTTTGTTTTTAGCCTTTGCTTCCTCCTTGTTATTATCATGCTTCTTGATCTTCTTAAACATTCGGACGACAAAACTTTGCCGTTTGCCCCCGTCCTTGCGCTCTTCTTTCACCATCTTGGCGAGTTTCCTCAATCTCGTGGCCTTTTCTCCATCCTTGACTTTCTTCCCAAGTTTCTCTTTTTCTTGTCCAGTATTGTTAGTTGGACGCGGAGGCAATGCTGGCTCGTCTTGAATCGTGGCATATTCATCTTTGCTGCTGGTAAACACAGGCTCACAATATTCTACTTTGTTCTTGTTGTGATCAACAGGAACCTGCGCGTATTCTGAATTCTCAATTATAATGATCCGGTTGTCTTTCGAAGGTATTTCTTGGTAAATGTGTTTATCATTTTCGGCTTGTTCCTTGACCATAATACCATCAGCATTTTCATCCACGGTGACATAAACTAGATTCTCAATCATAATGTCTTCGCTTGTAGTTCCTTCATTAGCAACAGCTTGAACTGCAGAAGGATCTAACATATCATACAGTTCGTTTTCTTTGATTTCACCATACACCTCAACATCTTCTTCCTTGATCCAATCATCTTGGATCGCCGATACTTCGACAGTATCTAAAGGTATTTTATCCAAGAGTTTCTTGAGGTTCTCGTTTTTGGGTAGTTTAGAACTGGCCTTGCTCAACTTGACGCTGTCAAATGCTGTATTGGCTACATAGCTTTGCGCACCAATGCCTTGCAATCTCTCGACGATAGTCTTGGGAGTTTTCGGCGGTGACTCTTTCTTCTTGTTAGCTGTTTTTTCCATGTCTTTGGGAATTTCTTTTATACGTTCGGGAAGAGTGTTTTGGCGCAAAAGCATAGGCTTCTGCGGCTGGAAATATCGGCATTACTTATATAGAATATTATGAGTAAACAGTGTTGATAAGTAAGTTGTGATAACACATACATACGGATAGATAAACATACAAACCTTGTCTGTAGGCGTTCGAACAGCTAAGTCATCGGCGGAATAACGGAAGTGTGACAATTTCGTTTGATTTGTACACGAAGCGGTTTGATTGAGTGCGCCTAGGATTGCTAGCATCCACTTATCCTGCTCGGCACGATTTTCTGCTCGCTAAATTATGAAGAATGAGGTTTAGATGGTAAACGGTCTTGATAAATAAGTGCAGTGATATATCTACATAGGAAATGTGTAATGTTGTAAATTTATTGTAGGAGAGTCAGGATTGGTCATATCTTTTATTATTATTATTATTATGAGGATGATTAATTACCAAAATAATGGTGTTGTTTCTAGTTTCAATCTGAAAAACGCAATGGGATGCTGGTCCTGGTTTGATGTTACAAGGTGCACCTAAAGTTATAGATCCTTTACATGGACTCAATGTGTCGTATTCAGCCCGTGATCGGTAATATAATAATAGACGGCCTTCCAAAACAAACCAATACTTCTTCCAAGAGGACACCATTCGCTAAATTAAAAGAAAAAACAAGAAAACCGTATTAGAAAATTTGTTTTCGGTTAAGCTACAAACTTTTGGTTAGCGTACCAGTTTCCCTTTTTTCTCCAGATACCCAGATATCTTTGCAATCTGCTGTTGTATATGTAGCTCTTGCTCAGTTTCTTCGTCGCCAACAATCTCCGGCACCAATTGATCCAGATCACCTTTCTTCGGAGATTCGTTTTCTTCTTTTGTGGACATATCTGCGTTGCATTTATTTTCAGCATTCACAGCATGAGAATCGACGGCGTCATGAATGTTATCAACGATTGATGGACTTGTTTGATGCTCGGCAGAAGCTTCCGTTTCGGTAGCCGGAATCGATGCCGATGGTGAACTGCCCGCCATTTCCTTGTCGTGTGCGCACTGCAAGAAGTTAATTCTCTGTCAATTAAAATAATTGGAAACAATTGTTCAGTGAAGTGAGGTGATGCTCAATTTGCAGCGTTTTATTTCTTAATTGGCAATTAGCCGCGTACGCATAGTAATAAGGGAAACGCGGAGGAAGAAAAAATGCCAAGGAATATACATAATTTCTGCAATTACAATAATAGTAAATCTTAGAACAGGAATTTAAATATTCGAACTATGTAGATATTAAGCAATGTACGAGTTAAACTGCAATGCACGAGACGAATGAAAATGAAACAAAAAGTAGAATGAATTGCAAGTAAAAGAGAAATGAAGTAGTTTTGCATAGTTTTACATTATGCAGGTAAATTATTACTGGTCAAGTATTTTGTTTATAATTTAAACAAACTGACTTTGTTGTCAAAATTTCTCATTTTCCACATGTATTTTTCTTTTCTTCATCAAATACATCTATTTGGAAACTTCGACTTGATATAAATGATAAAATACAGATGCATCATATCCAATATTTAACTGTTACTAATCAAGTTTCTAATCTAAAGTACCTCAATGCACAATTCATTCACATTATTAACACATAATTATCCGTTTTATTTCACTTTCGATTCTTGGTTATTAACGTTAGATTGGAAATAAAACGCGCACTAAATGGCAAGACAATAAAACATTAATAGTTATCATAGGCATCATTAAAAAGAAAAGAAAATCTCATTAACGATGTTCCATGCAGATCCAGAGCGAGGCGCGCCAAAGAAAGAGAAGCGGAAAATATATGTAATGCAACTAAATATATTAATACGCAGTCAATAATGATTGTAATGAAATTGAAATAGAAGTCATGAGTACAAAACGGAATTAAATAAAATAGAAAAAGCAATAGGCGGACCATAGAAAATAAAACTGAAACGAGTATGAACGAACGTTCATTTTCATGCTCTAGTAAACATGTTTTCTTTCATTTCAAATGCAGATTTAATTGTAATGGGAGAAGTGTTTGCATTCAAAATGTATGCTGTAGTCGTTCGGATATATATAATATGTATTTACTTTTATTTTATAATTATATGTAATAATAATGGGCATAGAAATTAATGAACAAATCTTTGTAATTGTTTATTCATTAATAAGATACGTTTTTATACAAATGTCTTCTTTTGGTGATAATAGTGTGAGATGTTTTCGAAATTTGAAATACACAAAAATTTACCTTGAATTAATGTATAATATATAAAAATGTTTGTTCTACGAGCCATATTGCTATTCATACAAAAGTTCGAGCCAGATACAATAGTTCTTCCTTTAGGACGCAGTATATCTAAATAGCCAGGATGTAGTAATGTCAGTTTGTCCAAGTTGCACTAAACCCCGTTTTTAATGATCATGTAATAAGTTTATATATATTAAGAGGCTCATTCACCTCCAAACTGGTATAGGATACTCCATGTTAGCGCCGTGACTGATTGTCATCACACTAATTCTATAACTGCCAAAAACTATGCCCCTATTGTATTACTTTTTAAATTTCTATTCGGAAATATTTTTAAATTAATTTAGAAAATCACGAAAAACGTACTTTACTTTTAGCGGCTTATATACTGAGTTGAAGGCAAAAATCTCAAATTTGGTTTCTAATTTTGTAAAATTTACCCTGCCCGTAATCAGTCACGTGCCGAAAGCAAATTGTTGTGCCATTTACACATTCCATACATCGAAGTCCAACTTCACCTTTTCCTTGCTGTCCGCTTGAAATCGGACCCCCCGGAGAAACAGTTCGTCGGGTAAATGAAACTCGTAAACTAGATTTGGAAATAATTGACCTGGCACTATTTTAACTATCACTACACCCCTGCTAAACATCCCCAAATCTACAAGTTCAAGCCATTAGTAAATTGCTTTAGAAGTCTGACATAAAAACTGATAGTAGATGTACATCTTCGGCAGCCTGCATTTACAAAAAAATTAAATAAATGAATGGTTTGCCTGTATAGCAATCAAAAAACTATACCCGAAGTAGGAATAGAACAAACTCAAATTTCCACAAACAAAATTTTCTCATCACTATACAAAGTGCTTTCTAAGCTGAAATACTTCATTGGTATAGTCCCTTTTTTAGGAATTTGTTTTGCACATAAAGATTTTTTTAAACAAAATTTTAGTGGCCATCATGCAGAAAATAAATGCACCTCTTTCGTGCTCCTTTGTTTGCTTGTAGTCAATTACAAGAACAGTTGCAATTAATTTGCATTCGTGTTTATTTGTATAAATGCAAAAAAACGAGGTTTCTAATCCTTGTTCTTTGTCGTGCATGCGCTTCTTGTTCCATCGGTGGTCATAACAAAAGTGAAAACCATCAATTAGCATAGTAAATAATGCAAGAAACATATAGACGAAATAGCACCAGCTGTATTCATTCAAGTCGCGGTGGTAACTTTGTGTTCGACATTAGCATTCTAATTAGATAAGCCGATAGCAAGGAGGAAGATATCATCGAAGCGTAGCGCATTATTAAATGCAAACAATTGAAGTGTGACTCGATACTATAGAATAAAACTAATTAATGCTCATTTTTGTGAATGCGCGTGCGTATGTGCATACGCATAGTATTCAATTTTAAGGTGTCGTAATGAGAAAACTACTTGACCATGACTCGGGGAACTGATACTTCGAATTTCACAATGAAATTATTTGTTGTGTGATGGAGTTCAAACTGCAATTTGAATTAGTGTACTTTTAGGGACTTCTACTCAAGCCGTATCAATCGTCTTAAGAGATTCATTTACCTCCAAACTGGTATAGGAAACTCCATGTTAGCGCCGTGAATGATTTTGGTCACACAAATTGAGCTTTTTTTTCTATTTTTTTGCGTTATTTTATAGCTGCCAAAAACTATGCCAGTATCCTATCTCGAATTTCGTATCGGAAATATTTTAAAATTAATTTAGAAAATCTGAAAAATCGTACTATAACTTTAACGTCTTATATATCGAGTTGAAGGCAAAAACCGCAAATTTGGCCAAGATATGGCCGTATATTATTAATCGCTTAACAATGTACTTTTGAAAAAATATCAAATACCCTGGCCGTAATCAGTCACGAGCCGAAAGCGCAAATTTTTGTCCCATTTACTCAGGCCATAGTCATCGAAATCCAGCCTAGTATTGCTGTCCTTTCTCACCTTTTCCTTGCTGCCTTCTTCAACACGGATCCCCCGGAGAAACAGTGTGTCGGGTAAATGAGTCTCTTAAGTAAGGCTATTCATGAAACTGGTCCTTTTAAAACTCTGTGAGAGTAAGATTCGCCCACGTCCCTACACCCAAAGAGGAATTTACACAAACTAATGACTTTACCCGTCGCTCGTTAGGCGTGTTATCAATAATGTTTTTATAATTATTATTATTACAAATGTCGTTTTACGAGTTTCATTTCAAATGTATGTACACGTTTATTTAATTAATTATTTAATGAAATAATTTCTTCAATTATTGCGCACATCCTGTCTTATTAAATTTATTATTACCTTACTTCCTATCTGTGTTTTTTAATAACGCACAAGATTAAATTTAACCAACTAAACAAATCGATTACTAATGCTGTTGTTATGGTTTTTGTTGTTTATGCGACATGTTAAGGTAGATCTATTGTAAATTATGTAATGGTGTCAACAATTGTTATTAATCAGTGTGATGTGATTGTTTTAGAAATAGCGTTGAATTGGCGAGTTAATATTAATACCATAATACACTCAAATCAGTTGATTATAGAATAATTTATTGATCAATTTAGTAAAACAAATAATTACGAATTACACACTGCTATTTTGACACTGCATCTCTACTGGTTCTACTTAGAATATTTCTTTGATAATCTTTAAGTTTAATGGTAATAGAAGTAGATCAAAGTTATGTTGTGTTTATACGGTTTGATAGGTCAACTTCCAATTATATCAATGATTCAGCTTGAAATAATTAAGGTACAAATACTCTCTACGTACTAAATCAATTAATGTTATTATTTAATAAAAAATATCATTAAAAATTTAAAATAAATTTATAAATTTGATTAATATACAGCTAGTGATAACAGTGATAATTGATTTTATTGCCAATCGACTCTGTGGTATTACAATCAATAATTATATTTGTAGCTAGTCATAAGTTAGTTTAGTCATTCATCCGGCAGTTGTTTATCGTTCATTTCCATTTTTTTTCCTTCAATTTTTATTCAAATTAAACATTCTGCAAATAACGGCAGCAAAAAAAAATTTTGATCTGCTAGTAATAGCTAATAAAAGGTACATTGAGTATGCATCCAGCATTAACAGCAACTCGGCTTATTTTCGGTATATATGGAGAGCATAGTAAATTAAAGCAGACGTACAAAAAGTCTCATTTCCTGCCTGAAATAGAATCCAAAAGAAGAAACATACGCATTCTGTAGGCTCCAATCTTAAGCAGCTAGTCTAGCTCATGAAAAATTTAATTTTTTTTTAAATGTATTAAATAGTATAGAATCTCATCTACTTATAGACATCGATTGTTTTCACCCAACTTCAAATCAACTTATTCACAAGTCGAAAGCTAACTCAAAATATGCTTTTTTAAGCTGTCAGAATTCCCCAATTTGAGGTATTAATTTATTCAACCATTTGTGCTGCATTTGACAATTAAAACTAAATCTAATCTACTGCAGCTTTATGTATCGAATAAGGAGCTTCCTATCATGTCCTTTACCCTTGCCCCGTTGGTGAAACTGTTCGTCAATCGGACTAGTGCCTTAAACTCCACAAGAGTTTTATAGCATTGCAATAAATGTACAACAAATGTGTTTGCATATGCATGCGTGTATGCTGTAATAGAATAGTTATAAAACCTAAAATCATTCATAACAAAGTAAGTTCTATATATATATTAATTATTACAACGTGAATCAAAAACAACAATTTCATTAAAACTAGAAAATTATATCATGCATTACGATAATTTAACAATTTTTGTTATCCAATTATTATGTAAAGACGTATTGAATGGATGACTAGCTGAATCTGCATATAAGTAAGCGCTAAGCACATTCGGTATACATTCTTCTTTCCTCTTCTTCCTGTCTCAGTACGCACATACATTTATTTTTAGCATTGTCTCTTCCTTATATGAATGAAGAGTCAATTACAGTGACTTAAGTACCTTTTCGTCTATTTTAGTCATACTTTCGAAGCATTTCATCAACAAGGGATGAAAATAAAACTTAAGATTACTTGATTTATCGATAATACGAAAATAACTGTGCCATTTGGTTTAGTCATTAGTGTAAGTCGATGCTCTTTCAAAAGTATCAATCGTCTCGCCTACGTCTATTTTTATTACATTTCGGTACGATCTTATTTTTAGTCCTTCAAAATAATAAATTTCGAAAGAAAAAAAGTTTATTCCGTTTTAAAGTTGGTTCTCTTGTTTTGTTGCTTCTTGGTATTTATAAAGGCAGTGCAAGCCACTTAAGTTAGCAATTGAGACATAAAACCTTTGTGCAACTTAGGCGCGTTGCGCACGCAACTCTAATCATGATTACCATCGATTATATTTCACTTCGACATGTTTTCCTGCCTTTTAATATTAATATAAAAGTATTGCTGCAATGTTGCATTGAAATTAATACTTGGTATTATTAAATATGAGAATATATGTATAAAGAGGAAGCAACAATAGAAGCTGGCAAATAATACGCTAGTTAACTAGTGAAGATAAACCAAAAAGTAAAATTCTTTTTGCACAGGGAAGTATTTTTACTGAAGCAGGTATTATGTCTGGTAATATTCAAGAATATTTAGCATTTAAACATATAAAGGCAAAGCAAACAAAGTTTGAAAAAGTTTGCCAAATCAAAAGTACTCTGACATATCACATTGATCCTTATCATCATTTTGAAAACCGCACATTTGTATATAGTTGATTCGAAATGCTGACTGTATTTTTCCATAATTTAATACGATAATTACATACAAAAATGCATGCGACAAGGAAATGCTGATAAAACAATTTATTTGCTATAATATATTGCTACCAGTAAAAATTTTGCTTTTTATTTAATTTCACATGTAGAACATTTTTGCGATGTTATCAAAACTTCAAAACTTCAACTTAAAAACATCAAAATCCAAATTGATTTAAGAATTAATACAATCAAACGTTCTTACCTTTGAAGCGAAAATACAGTACGTATTTGTATTTAAAACCTCTAATTTGATCACTTTTGCAAACAATTGTTTTAAATGCTGTACAGTTTGTTTTACAACTTGATAGAAATATGAAACTACAATGTTCTCACTTTCATAAACCAATGATCACACTATAACAAAGTCGTTCCGTGTCATCACAGAAAACTATACTGGCGAAAGAATACTATGAAAGCGTAGTCAGTGGTCAGTCCGAGGAAGTAACGAAGCGCGTTGTTATCGCACTATTCCGAAGAGACTTGAAGGTGCGCTGCGCCTCGCGATTCAAACGCGACTACCATCAGTGGCATCAGTAACCAATAGCGCCTACTACTACCAACCAACAACTAAATAGTGAAACTGCAAAAAAAAAAAACAACGTAGACAGCACTAGATCCATATTCGTAAAATAGAATAGTTTTGCACGATACTGTTCAATACACTTCTTTCACGCTCGACATCGAAGTGCTCGAAGTGGGATGCGGGTTGTTTTGGTCTCGAGAGAGCCCCGTTCTGCATGCGGAAGTTGACATCCGCCTGAAAATTATCTGCTATTATTATGGTGCTACATATATACTTAATGCTCACACTATACATAGTCAACTACACGCATCATAAACAGCATTTGGTAATATGCATTTTATGTGGTGAAGATTTTAAATGACGCTGATAACATGATAAAAGTTAATGTGTTAGTTTTACTGACGAAATCGGCATGTATTGAATTTTTGTGGTGTGCGTATGAATTTAATCAAATTTTATGCGCAATATATCTGGAAGCTGGTTTTCCTTAGTGTATATTGTGATACAGTTTACCATAGTGTTGTGCACACTAGGAATTAGGATGTACATCCACATCAAATTCTCAAACAAAAACTAAACACATGTGGTGTAGCAAATTCATTCTAGTACTGATGGCCATTCACTGTTTTATTTTTTCTTTGTTTTCATATGCGGAGTTAGCAATGGTTTTTTATATGCAATATGTCACAATAAGTAAGAAGTTGTCTGGGAAGTTATGGTATTCTATTTGTTGTTTATTGACACCCTATGAAAGCTGGGCAGAAGACAATGATTACCAACAAAGGTTTTTTAGTGTTATTTGGGTTCATTCGCATATAACTTCTAAACTAATAATCCCATAGGAACCTAATATACATATTTATAAAGGTCTTAAATTCTCTATAAGATAAAGTTTAGTATGACCTTAAAAACCCTACAAAATATCCTAAATAAAGGTAATTTAATTGGCTTTCTAACGATGTTAAATTCATTAACATGGGCTAATTAGTTCCAAAGTTATTCGGGATTGTATAATTAAAAACATGCCAGAAAAAAATGTAAACAACGCTTTTGAAGCTTAATTTAAGTCTTTTCCTAAAGGTTTGGAGGGTGATTATAGTATGTGTCTTTAAGAAAATTTAATTACCTTTTTAATGAGGTACATTA
>JARJDU010011765.1:0-18031 GCA_030264695.1 Lissagria laeviuscula
TTAACGCCCGTACAGCGTGTACCCCACACTGCAAAAGCAGATATCACCTCAATTACAGGTTGTAATTTAAATTTTTGTGCACGGCCGCCAGGTGGCCGTTACAACTCTCATAACCCTACCTATCTGTCTTCTCCTAGTCGCTTGAATTGTTGTTGAATTTATGCTAAAAGCTCCACAACACACGCCTGTGACGTCCTCTAAATGAATATGCAAATTGCTACAATCCTCGCAATTCAAAACTTCATATGTGATATTCCTACACTCTTCTCTCATTAAATTAAAAATATTTTTTCGTTTCAGTTCGTTCAGTCTCATCCAGATCAAAGGTGCATAAAACCGAACGGCGATTGACGAATTTATACGGGTTAGCAAAGTCACGAACCGGACCAATCTGATAAATTTAATTTCGTTAAAAGCGCCCTCTGCTATGCTATTCTATTACTTAGTCTCGTTTCATGCTCTACTCGACTTGGAAGACGGCAGCGGCATCGACATTGATGGCGGTTGTTAGATACTCGTACTTAGCTTCTTTATTCATTTGATTCCTTCAGAACTCTCGTCCTGTTTCCAAACCAAAAGCCATAAACCCATTTCGCAACATTTGCCTTCTCAAGACTTCATTCTTTTAGTTGTTTTGTATGCGAAAACCTTCTGAAAAATTGATGAAATCACTTAAAACCGATAGCTTGTACGTGCATCTTGATCTCTATCGCGATAAATGTCCAAAAACAAAGATCACTCCGTCTTGCCTGGCGGGCGAGTGCGCATGACTTGCATTTATTGAACAGTGCATTACTTAAAACACTATTATACCGTGTGTCCAAAAAAACATATTATTTCATATTATAGAAACCTGTAACAATGCTGAATTCTTTATTTTAAAGTCGGCAATATAGATAGTGTCGATTTCCCATAAAAATCTCATAAACCAGTAAAATTACCGATTCGTTGTTGGTAATGTAGTTTTCTGCAAGACAAGCAAATTTAAAAACAATTTCGAAACATTCGCTTTTCAGTTTAACTAAGATGAGTGGTTGATAGACCGATGACCATGCATAAAACGCTCGTAATGGTGTCCGATTTATGCTTGAAGCACACACGCATGCGCCCATAATCAATTTACAATCGGTATTCCTTCAACAATTCCGATTTGGATCTCGCAGAGAACAAGAGCAAGAAATCTATATTTTAAGGCAGTATTAAGCGATGGATGTTTCAGCGTTCGATGAGGTTATCACCGACTCCGATCTTGCCGACTAAGACTACCTCTTCAATCTTAATCTGTTGGCTGCTAAGCGAACGCCAAAGACATTAGCATTTTAGTAGCCGTTTACAAATTTCCGTGCAGTCAATCGACCGTTTATAGCGCATCTATCACCTGTATCTCTTGATATCTTCTAAAATCTATTGAAGGTATAAGTAAGTGAATTACTTAAGTCATTTGATCTTATAATAAAATCATCTTAATGTCTTGTAATATGACTTATCTTAGCATGAGTTACGTTTAGATAGGCATATGCAAAATTCAGGGTTGGTAAATAGTGAGACTAGCTGAGTGACTTAAGTACTGCAGCTGACGCAATGCCCACAAGCTCTTTGGCCAACTGCACGGAGACAGATGATGAAGGAAGGTTTTTTTTTGTAGTAAAAACCAGCTTTTTTATATAAAGTCATAAATGCGCTGTTCAAAGAACTCATAAATTATGTATTACTTATTTTCTTGTGGCTTTGTGTCTTGTGCTCCAGGGAGACATTTAAGTAGACCAGACCTACATGCATTAAGGTATAACTTAATTATTGACTTAAGTATACTAAACGTGTACAAAAGTGACTTAACTAAAAAATAAATTTTGAATTTCGAATTTATTAAATCTTAAAATTATGATATATGATAGTAGTATGATATACAGTATGTCCAAAGATGAATTAAATTAAATGGCAGTGGTAGCTTAGTGCATTATGTAACTACGCAATGAATAAATTGATTAATTAAAAACAGAAATTATTTAGATCACTTAACATTAATTAAACATAACAAACGCTGGCAATGGCGGCGTATGCACGTATGGAGAAAATGAGAATTTACGGCTTCGGGCAATGTCGGATTTTAATTAATTTATTACCCGGCTACTGAGTCTTTATTTATCAGCAGTGTTCCAAAAACAAAATAAATTTGTAAAAAGGAAAAAGCGCAGCATCTATTTAAAACTATTAATATATATTTGGAAGGCATGTTGGGTTGCCTATAATAAATATTTGTAGATTGGGTTACATAAAATATATTTTATTTCGATTTTCTATATTTATTTATTTATTATAGAAAAATACACATTTTCCGGGTGGTTCCTTGGAGGGTCGTTCACTTTATTTTGTTTGTGACGTTTATTTGCCATAAATACCAATCGTTCCAATCAATAATCCAGATTAAATCTTATTTCGGATGTATCGCGCAATGGCCTATGTCGGTTTGCTGGTTCTGGGAAAAGAAAAATCCGGAATGGGAGAACAGTTTTTATAGTTTACAACCCTTTGCTAGCGCTTTTCCACTCGGTAGGCTGCAATATATACTTATACACACACATGGCATTCAAACGATCACATTATCCAATCCCATCGGATCAGAAGTTTCAACTTTCGCTCGGAAATTTTCCTAAGTAGATTGAATTTGCCCGAATTACCATTTTCCAGTTCGTAAACGTTAATGTTACTCTTCAATCCGGATGCTGTATATATATATTTTCTGCACTAAATAAATAAAATTGCAATCCGGTTCAATAGACCACAACATGGAATAAGAATAACATCGAAATCAAGTAAAAGCGATGTCATAAATGGGAAATGCAAAAGAAGCAAATTGCCGGCAATCACCATCAGGGGTCTGGAAACCTCATCCCGTCATTTCCGAAGTCGTCGTTATCCGTATTGGTTTACGTACTTTTGGTGTTTAAGTTATGCACGGGTTGCCTATCTAAGCATTTGTAAGCGGTTCTTTCTTTTTTCTCTTCTCTTTTTGTTCTGCAATAGTGGACGTAGTGCAGAATCTGGTCATTATCTCTTCTTCCAGGGTTTAATGGTTTACTCCGCCCGGGGAGTATAATCTAAAGATCCACCAAGATGTTGTAATTCTTACAATTTGGGTACATTGTGGTATCCCACATTTCTAGGATTGGATTAATGTTTCCCTAAGGCATGTTAAACATGTAATTGGTGTAGTATGGTCTTTCGAGCCGGATATATAAGATTTTTTGATGTTTGAGTTTAATTTTTGATCGTTTCGGATAATGTTAAACAAATAATTTTTTATTTTCTATTGAAAAATCATTTTAGTTTATTGCTGTTGTTGTATTAGCAGGAAAATGGTGAACAATAGCCCACGCGGTTTTCATTCAATGAAAATTAAATATTTCAGTTATCGCCCGAATGCAGCGACAACTGGAATAATGGACAATTTATAAAATAAATAAATATATAAATAATAAAGTTTTATAGCTGTCATGTTTTGGATTGAAAGCTATATAACATGAAACGTCAGAATATAAAACATAAAAAATGATTTATGAAATAAAATGGAAATTCTAGAAAATGAATAAATAGACAATTAGTATTATTGAATTAATTTGCATATTTTAAGAACATAATTTAATAATAAAATTAATTATTTAAAACTAAAATCATGTACATAAATTTCAACGACGAACGTTTATGTAACGTTTAAAAACCTTTAATAAATTATGACTACTATAATTATAATTATTATTGCAATCGGCACGATATTGACATAACCTAAATGCATAATACATATTTATCACTTAAGTTAAATCTTCCTTCATTATCATCGTTTCAAAGTAAACTAGAAAATAATATTTATAATCCTAACACTAACCTAGCTAACTGCATTATTAATAACATTCTTTTATGGTATTGGAACACACTGTATACCACAGATATATGAACTATTTAGCTATGTAGATGATCATTAAGCACCTTCGTGTCTAAATATGTTCTTGTTCGCGTTCGTTCGTTCTTCAACAATGTCGGCCTGTGTTGGGCGTTCGCCTCCGCTGCGAGGTAATAAAACTCCCATTATCTAATAATATCTTATCTACCTCGGGTTACATAAATATAAATATTTCGAGCATCGGTCATCGGTCGTTACATTACAGGTATGCATCCTTCATCTCATTTTATATCTCTACTCTTTGCACACGCACCTAAACTCATCGTAAAAAATAAATAAAATGTTGCTTATTAAAATTGTATTAGTTTACTCACCCCTGTTTCATTGAACATGCGATAATAGTACATAAAAAACGTGCATTATATACTTATTTTGGAATAAAATGAATAGTGTAATAATGGATGCGCTATAGGTCATAAACCACGCATTTAGTAAATTTGCAAACTAGATTTATATTGTTGGAAAATTATGTCTCGTTTTAGGGCAATAAAACCAATTGCTGATGACGCAGAATATGCCCAATATGGCCGGAAACGTTATGGACGAATTACGCCGAATCGAGCAGCAAGTTATCGCTGTAAATGCTATTAAAGAGTAAATAAAGGTGGGTTAAGTATGTGCGAGCTCGTTGGACGGTTGAACGCGCTGGCGCGCGCGCGCAACAGTCATAAATTCAAATTTTAAGATTACGAATCGAATGCCTGTGACGAACGTAAAAAACATATTCGAACGCATCCCGTCCACGAACAAAATTAAACATTCCAAAAATTATTAAAACAAATTTTAGATTAAAAAAAATAAATTCATAAAGGTCAAAACTTGATATTTGTTGCCAGCTACATCGCGCATCTTTGACTTAAGCTATTCCACTCGCTCGAGGGGAATGACAAAAAGTTAATTAAAAACGTTTTTACAACACATCGGGCGTGAAGGATGAACGTCACCTCGAGTTACATTTAGCAGCTTAAAGAACACGCGCATGACCAGCAGCTCAACTCTGCGCAAGACAGACTAAAGTCATGTTAGATACAGTGTAATTGATTAAATCACGATCGTTGGCTATAAGGCAATTTATCAGCGGTTAACGACTTTTCTCTAGGATTGAGTAAAACATGAGTGAAACCATTATGTCATAAATGTAATTTACGACTTAAATTTTTTTTGTCAACATGTGCTCAACTAGTTCTACAAATATTCGAGATAAGTTCAAATTAATAATTGTCACACTGACAATAGACAAATCGACTCCTTATTAATAGACAGGACTCTTTGGTGACCACACATAAATATTCTCTGTATGATGATATATTTACCAAGATATCATGATATCATGATCCTCGTTGGTGGCAGGAATATAGTCCCATGGTGCCATTATAGTGTTACGGTTCCGAAACTCCACGAACGTAATTTGATGCCTTCGATAGGCTACTGTTGCCATGTCCCTGGCATTGTCTCTCTTCTAGTAGTAGCCATAGCAGTAATGTTCTGCTACTAGATCGTCGTCTTTGATATCCTGGAGAACGATGGCATTGACTTAGGATATCACTCACGTGGGTATCTCTTTCCCTATGCTTTAAAGAGGTAAAACAGAAAGTCGTGCACGTTGCAGCTTTTGTATTATTATACTAAATAATACTGACATAGAAATAACTCAGAGCTAAGACCTAAAATTTTGAAATACTTTCAAGGACCTCAAAATTTTTTTCCTGGGTTCCTTATATAGTCTATAATTCATGGTCTTACTGAGAACTCAATCAGTCAAACAGTTTTTCTTCCAGAACACTACAAAGATCAAAAACAAGCCAATAGCAATTAGCTTAAAATTTTGGTACTACCTCTCTAAGTTTTTGAGGTTTAAAGTGACTTTAGTAAATTTATATTCAATTCTCAGACAAGTTTATTTAAATATAAGAGCAAACATAAATTAAACGCTTCCGTTCCGATCGATCTTTAGAGTTAGAGTCGAAGCTATCGCTGTTAGAAATCAATGTAAGTCAGATGCCGTCGTTGTGATAAGGACTCTTTGGTCCAGTTGCTCTGACAAAGTGAACGCCAAGCACCTAAACAATTCAAGATTCCTCGACTATTTACAAGGAATTAACGTCTGAGTACGTAGAGTCGCGAGTTGTCACTCAATGTTCGAGTATTTTCAAGGAATCTTGAATTACAGCTTAGACTTAAGTTTTGAACTATTAAGTGCGAAGTGTTGCGAAGGATAATTAAGGAATGCAATCAATAAGCAATTTCGAGATGTATCTCAAATTTAAATAACTGATTTAATTGGAACAGTTTGAGTTTACATTTTAGGAAGAAAAATAAATGAAGAAAAAAAAAAATAGAAGAGAAATTAAGTTCAATGTTAAGGTTAATGAGAAAATTATGCAAACAGTGTACGAAGCCATTAAGATTTCATATTAAAATTTGTACTGTTCTACTATTAAGTTAAGCTAGTTGATGGCTTATTACCTCCTAATTAATTATTTAAACACTTTACAATGGTGAACATTTAAATTACTTAAGTCACTTTCATATAAATTACTTGGTTAACAGGAAAATGAAAAATGACTGAAACTTATATGAAAAGCTATGATATATAACGTTTTTATCATTATGGAGGTATTTAAGTATACTTTACTTAACTTAAGTCTAAGTCTACTTAAGTTAACATTTATTACATATATTTTATTACATCTTGTTTCTTTTATAGTCGTCAACAGTTAAAACTAGTCGTCTCATCACCATAAGCCTCATCTGTGACTTGTGCATTGCGCAGATTATACTTAGCATTGCTTGCGCACAATGCTTATTCATCTTCGCTGGTGTACACGCACAGACTCACAGAAAAGACATAAAACATAAACCAACAAATGTGGACATCATGATCCGTCGCTTTGCGTTGCGCACCTTGTACCTACGCAAAACGTTACTGAGCAATATATGCGCTCTAGAAGTGATGGCTGCAAGGTGCACATGCACATGCGCACAATACATTTTATACCAGGTCAAGTCTAAAATACTCATGTATAAGAAACCATGATTAAAAATGCATTTTTGTCTTTGAAGAACCTTGGACTGTAATTTTGATGAAACCCGGTTAATGAGGATTTTAAAGCTTCAGGATAACTTGCATCTACAATAATTTTAATCACAAAATTAATCAATAAAATTTTGCAACACCAATAATATTAGAGCTTTTAAACTTGGGGTGGTATAACCAGCAGATAAATACATGTTGCGCAGATGTTACTTTATCTCGCTTATAAGGTGTGTTTGAATAATCATCGTAATTCTAACATGATGCACAAAGCGCGCTTAACTTAAGTCAAATAACTGAAAGCTGAGCATGTTAATGTGCACTTAAGTACAGTCTGCAATATCCATTGCCATTTCTCTTTCCATTTTCACTTCAAAAAGAAAATTATAATTATTTCAAAAAAGAAAATTAACTAGGAGGATCCGGTTTGAAGGACCAAAACCGTTCGAAATAAATCCGATTGTTAAACGCATTGAATCCGAACCTGTTTGCGCGACTAATGGAAGATGCTTTCCTTCTTTACTGGCGGGATGGCCGTATAGCGTTTAATTTATTCCATACAAAGACCGTTTTGCTCGCACAGAACGTCAATTCTTCATACATTCATTCTTTGCCGAAGACTCTTCTTCATCTCTGGCTGTGGCTGGTGTACCAGACGGGCATTATATTGCAACGAGAAAGACGCGAGCGACGTGGATGTCTATCGAAGGCCAAGTATGCATGCAGATGCGAATTGAATCTATTCAAAAGCTGAGGAGAATCGACATCGAATGGAGCTGCGCGGCGGATGACTATAACAAGACGCGAGTTTGTCGTTTGAAGCTTTTACAAATCATTTCTTTTTCGGATGCATGTAGTTTGCATGCATTGTAACAAAGTAGATTGATGTTTACCCAACCCTAAGTTAACACATCTAATGGATTCCTAGATTAGTAAAAAATGGTTGGAATCGTCTAAATTTTAGTTTTTAGGCCAAAAAATTGGGTTAGAATAATCATACTGAGTTTTTTGTTCGTATACTGACTTAGTATGTTCTGTGGGAGGTTTGTACCAAATTTCAAGTTGATAGAACCATTTTAAAATTTTGTCCAGATATCAGGTTTTTGGCTGTAACGATGAAAATATGCCTGATAATAATTGAGCAGATGTTAAATATTGAAATGGTTGCTGTTAACTGTTAATAAAACACAAAGTTGTACAAGACGCATCAACATATTAATATAATAACAACAAAGTGTTGCCTCATCGGATGAGTTATTATATTTTAATAGACGTACGTAATCTAAGTATATATTCACAAAAGCATCAAGACCCGCACTAATGTTTGTTATGAATAATTTATTCATCTATCATGCTCATCGTTCTTCGTACATATAGCATCTCGACTTCACTCACACCTATGCGCGTGCGCACACAGCGAGCTTTTTCACATTTTTTTGTTGTTTTTTGTTGTGCGCACAATGAATAATGAGTAAATAAATAATGACGGTATTAGATCCAGCTATTTTGTTATCTATCCATGTATCGCATATATGAATTAATACGAATTTATATTTTATGCTGCATTGTAATTTAACTTAAGTCAACTTAAGACAAGTCACATTAACGGTACCTATCTATTGAAATTGAATTTTTACAAAATCAATTTTTAAATTTTATATAAATAGCTATTATTTATTGAATTTTTTATAGTAGTGCATAGTTCAAGTCAAAGACGTCATCAGATGTAGCGGAATGTGCGGCTACGCAGAGTGCGCAGACGCCATGTACTCAACATACTCGGCGTTGCTATTAATTATTGTTTGGTGACTGCGACTCCATCCCGCTGAGGATCCATCAACGGGCGGTCTGTATCGAACATGTACCTTCTTGCATCCAATAAAATAAGGCTTAGTTTATGACTTAAGACAATAACCAATCACCCATGAATGATAATCAATAATTGACTAACACTGACCAACATTTTTACACAAGAAAAACAATTAAAGTCTCTTTGGAAAACAAATGTTTGTATATCGAAGAAGAAGACTGATCGTAAATTAATTAAATAATGAATGAATTAATTAATTACTGATGTAATTAATCAAATTTCGAGTGTGTCAAAGTAATTTTCGAAAAAATAGCTTGGCTGCTCGACAGAAGAATGCCAGTGAAGCATTCGTTCATTGTCATCGGGCTGGTGTTCTCTCCCGTCGGTTGCTTTCCTCCTTTTTTCTTCTCTCTAGGGAGCGGATTCGGATTCGGATTTGGAGTTAGTAGTGGAAAGAAGAACAACGAAATCTGTTCGCTGCTCGTGGAGCAAACGACGCCGAAAATGCGTGATTGATGAAGATTGAGTTGTTTTCTCTCCCTGTTGGACCATCAAACATATAAATGTATCTCTGGATATTATGCGTGTATGTGTGTATGTATGCAAAGACAAAAGAGATGGATGCAATATTAAAATAAAAGCCATCATATTTTCGGTTTTGACTTTCTGGTTTGACAGCGTGCCAGCAGAGAACAAAAAGCGCGCTGCGCTGTTGAGTGTCACTAGGGAGTCTACGTATTTAACGAAAAATAAAATAAAAATAAAGTAGAATGACATAAATAAAGGAAAATGTAGACAGGAGATGGTTAACTATTAAACAAAATGAAAAATATGATAACATTTCCATAATTTTTGGTTTTTTGTTGATAAATTTGATTAGGTTGGACCGATCAATTTTTTTGTTCGTATACTGATTACTGACACTATTTGGTACCTGCATACGAAATTTGAGCTTTCTAGCATGATTTTGACATTTTGACCGTGACATAGTCCAGCTTTATAGGAATAGATGCAAGCAGGAGACTTACAAGTAGATATGATTAATGACTCGGATTCAATTCCTGCTTCTGATTATCATTAAAAGATCATTTGTCTCAATCGATAGACATAAATAATGTCCGAGCGAAGTGGATTTTAAGAAAAATCGCTTTTTTGAACAACAATTTGCATTTTGGGAAATATTCATAAATCAAGAAATGTATAAAGAAACTTTTAACTTACATCAAGACTACGATCGAGAGCTTGTTATTAATAAAATATTTGAAATATTTTTACATTTCTTGCTCAGCATGAACATGAATATGAATTATGAATATAAAAATAAATAAAAAAACTTGTCCAAATATTATAAATATAGATAGAAAAACAATAATAATAACAATATGTTATAACAATAATTATTATTCCTATAGATACTTTATTGTATCTTGTAAATTTTTATTTATTTATATGTCACTATACCTATATAATTAAACAATAATTAGCTATAAACATAAACTTTAAAGTGTATAGTTAATTATTATTGTTTTTCAAGTGGTAGACTTAGCCTAAGATATTAATCGAAGAAGATGAAAATAAAGAAAGAAAAAAAAAATCAACTTATACATCTGCATATGTACAGTATATGGTACATGGTACTAGCGGTCATGTGTTATTTATGAATATACAGTGTGGCACATAAATCCCAGCAAGTAATTTGCATTTTGCAATTCGCGTTCCGGTTCGCGTTCCGCCCATGCAGTGTCTCCGATTTGCAAATAAATTCATTTGGCATTTCGCACGCAGCATACGAGAGGAACAAGAATACGAGAGAACAAGAGTCGTTGTATAGGTTGTGTTCATTAATACATGACTTTACGTATCTACATACCTGCTATTATATTAAAAATAAAATTTTTAAAAACAAAAATAAAAAAACACGAAAACTGCTTGGACATGAATACGCAGCGGGCAGAAAAATCCAACAACAACATCCAGATTTTTCATTGAACATTGAACATAACAATGTGCGTGCAATGTACGCAGACAAGTCAGAATTGATGTTACACCCACATGTTTTGTTTTGCATAATTAATTTAAGTTTCTCGTACATCTGTTATTACATCAATTTAATTTTTATATTATTAGAACAGCATGCATAAGGTCATAGTTATATATCTAATAATTATTTACCAAAATGATATTGGTAGTAATAAATAAAAATAAAACTTCATTCATGATTTCTTTCCACATTTACGAAATGCAAGAAATTTCATCAACGAGAAGAGAAAAAATAACCGAAAAACGTAAAACAAGCACATGTCAACTGAGGAAGTCATGAATCAAGCCGAGTATATCCGAGTTTGCATAAACAGAAACGAATTCAGCGATTGCCCAACGTGTTCTCGTCACGAGATACGAATAATAAGAAAGAAAAAAGAACTGAAAATGAAAATAAAAATAAAAATTGCCAGCAGACGGGAGAGGAGAAGATAATTTATTTATGACACAATGATGGATGTTTTCAAAACGCGATAATTACCTTCTTTCTCAGTCAATTTTTCGCAGATTATCTGATTATTATATTTTACTATAGATCAAAAAAGGATATTATTCTAATTTTTCAAAAAAAAAAACTCAAAAAGCTTCTACCCGAAATGGGGATCGAACCTTGAACTTTTGCCACAACAAGCAAAATGCTTTAACCATTACACTATTAACACCCCAGCTTTTTTAATGCAAATAGTGCTTAATCCATTTTTGAAATTTATGAAAAATTTGTGTACGGATCCTTGAACATTTATCATTTGCAATTCATCCCTTAATTAACCAATTTTGCAATTTCGCTGGCATCACTTCGGCATTCAGAAATGTAAACTACCCACATTTACCGAACCACCGCTCGAATATTGCACGATGTATGAATTCGCGAGCGTGTGTATGGTCTGCATTTTATCTGTATGTGGGTGACTATGCTATGCATAAATGTGTGCAGTGTTTGCAGTGGTTTTCGAACGTTTTTCCACCGAGAAAATTACAAAGCGACTGGCGTTCGGCGCTAGGCCGCCGTTGTCCTAATAAATTTGTTGATTTAGTATGCATAAATAACATACTCACACATTGGTAGACTACCTATATGCTGACTATGAACAAACAGGAGTTGGCAACATACAATTGGGATGCTTATGCAATCTGTAAAGATGCAAACATCATATGCATTTTTGCAAATTTTTTTGTCTCATTCTGAAATTGTTATTAATTTTATTTTTATAAATTATTGAGTTTCATAATGATGATAATAATATAATAATACGCTCTTGTAATCACAGCCATTGTGAATTAACAAGCGGAAAAGCGCAAAAAAAAATCTAATTAAAAGCGGGCATTGATCGACCCCGCATAATACACAATATCGTTCATTAATTACGAGCAGAAAATTAGAACTCGAATAATATATTTATATGGCGTGGAAATCTCCCCAACAGTAAATTAATATCATTAATATAAATTAACGTCGGCATTTGAATGTAAAAATTTTGGCAGCGGCAACGGCAACGTTACGATTTGGCTTCATGCAGGCTTCCCACAACGCAAGTTTTTAGTGCTATAGTTATGCATCCCAAAGTACAATCTCTTTGATTTTCTCAAATTTATTTTTATTTGCAATTTTTTTAATAATTTCAATTTGTTTTTTATCCAGAACATAATTAACACTTAATTAGTTTAGTTTATTAATAGCGGGCGGTATTAACAACGATTTTTTTCCAGCTTTGTGGGGTTCCTTATCTGCTCGTCAAGCCAATACGCTGATACGCATCGTTTAGTACGTGAAAAACTGAAAAGCGAGCGAAAAGCGGGTTTAATCAGTAACTATATAAATGGGTCTCCTGCGGCGAAATAATCAACGCATAAATTAATTAAAACTCTTTTTTGGTCGTCGTCGTGCGCTTTTTTTTCCCTGTTGCTATTGTGCCTTGCTCAGTTTACCAGTTTTACAGTAACTGCCATACGCAAAGCGCACGAAAAAAATAATTAAGCGTGCATTCATACACCGAACAAAATAATAATAATAAAAATGATTAAACTAGGCAATGAATAAAGTGAAACAATGCTTACGTTAACAACAAAAAAATTAAAATTGCTAATTTAGATTTAGATTTCTGGGTTTTAATTAATTTTTGTGGTTTAAATCTGGAATTAACAACAAATTAATAACACCATTAAGATATACATTTACAAGGGAGTTTCTTTAGTTAGTTGCTTTTAGCGATTTCTGGGAATTTTTTTCTAATAGCCTATAGAGTATTTTTTTCTTGTAGTTCTAAAAACTGAAACAAATTCATCGATCGTGATAGTAGTTGTTGCTAATATATATTTAAATAGTTGGTACTCGACGTTAGCGGTCGGAGTCCGTCAGCTTCCTCACCGAAGACAATTTATTATGAACCGACCTAACCTTACCTCAGCTGACTTCACCTCACCACGCTGTTGAGAGATATCGAAATTCTGCGCTGCGCTTAAAGCGGAGTTTAAACTATCGACCACAGTCATAACCTGACTTTTCAGACAGATCAGAAATTAATGTCGCCGCTTAATTCTCGCACGCTATGAAAAACACCGCAAGTAGAATGAGAGAGAAGAAGAATAGGTAAAGCAAGATAGAGAAAGAGAGAGAAGAAGAATAGGCAAAACAAGAAAGAGAAAGAGAGAGAAAGAACGTGATAGTTTCGAAGAACGGCACCAACTGTGAGATTAATTACTGCGAGGCTTTAATTGTCCTTCGTTTGCACTAATGGATTCGTTTTACTTTTTTTTCCATTTTTTGATTTAAATTTTGATTTAGAAAAATATTTTTTAAACGTATAATATGTGGTATATCAAATTATTATTATTTTGGTATTATTACTTAAGTGAGTATAGATGACTTAAGCTTAAGCGGCATCTGCGCGCTTAGACGCAAAGATATGAAAAAACGAGGTAATAGGTCGACTAATATCGATAAATTAAAGCCGGACGTAGGTGTTGGTAATGGACGCCTGTTCGATACGGGCCGGATGGGCAGAAATAAAGAATGGTAATTGTGTTTTCCTCCGCTGGGCGCTTCTTTTATCTTCTATTCGCTTCTCTTCTCTACTTCTTCTTTTAGAACGATGGTCATCAACGCTCGACTCTTCTTGCACGACGTTTATCTTTCGCATTAGGTGCCTACACGTGTAACAATGAGCGCCTCCAGCTTGTAATTAATTAAAACTTCTTCTTGTGGCCTTTCGAACCGGATTAATGTCAAAAACATTACATTACTTTGGTAATACATTCAACTTAGCATTCTGTTTTAGTAAAAAAAATCAAAACCAATATACATTTATAGAGGTTATGAATTGATCCGGTTCAAAAGACCAACTTTGATTCATCAGAAATTTTATTTAAATGTCTTAGTTTATTTATGTGTCACAATGACAAGACGCAGGTGACATAGAAGAAGACTTCATTCATTCTAAGTTACTCAATCTCATTTGGTTTCTATTCAACCATGACTTAAGTCAAAGTTGCGCTCTGCACGCATCCTACACTCAAAAGAATAGATAATAACTAAATGTAAATAGAATTGATAGACACCTAAATCAGAAATTTCAATATGAAAGAGTGTCTATTCAACCGTTTTATCTTTTGCAGTCAAAATGCATTAACCCTTTTGTGTCTTCTGTATGCCCCTTCATCTATACTTAACCCTCGCTCTTATAAAGAAACCTTTTATTGTAGTTGAATAACTTTGAAAGAGAATCTGAAAAACTTATCTTGACCTATCCGTACTTAAGTCATCTTAAATTAAGATCACTGTAAATAACCCATAGATAAAGTGACTTAACTTAACTTAAGTCTTTCATTGTTTCATTATTTTATTTATTACCTGCATTTAAGGTAACTTAAGTCACTCCTAAACACTTGATTTGTAGACCAATAAAACAGTCAAAACGAGCAAGAGAGATGCAGGAAGAAAAAGCTGGGGATGTTTATGCGACGGTTTATGCAAGGGTTGGTTTAATGCGTTGCTGTTGCAGAAGCACCTGCGGTTGGCCCTAATTGGTTGCTTAATTGAATTAAATATGTATAAGCATTATAATGCTGTCTAAATGTTTAAAAATTCATTTTGTATTATCTACCCGGAGGTAACACCAACTTCCGGTGTTTTTAACTTCATAGATAATTTATGCATTCGCTGTTGAAACGGTTCACAGTTTAAGTTGACTTTAAATGTTGATTTAATTAATACTAGAATATAGTTGGATATTTATAGAACTTTTCAGTGAGTAGCATTCACCCCACAGTAGAACCTATATGGGGCGTGGCTTAACACTAGTATAAATAGGGAACAACATGAGCGCAATGCCAGTCGACATTAGGCGTTGGTTGCAGCACTACTTTTGTTCTGTTCTGTAACAAATCAGATTCATTACATCATCCGACATAACCACAACCCGTTTTATGCTAAGTTATATCATAACCGAGGAAGCAGCTGCCATCATGAATTGCTTATAAAGTGGGAATAAATTCGCCAAATAGAACGTTTCCATCTTCCCACACTCATTGTTTCCAGCAAGCGAACGCTGCTCGTATGCGCACTTACGGGAGAATCTAGGCAACCCGCGTGCGAAAGTTTCGACTCACGTAAACATGTCTTGTCGGCCATCCTCCGAGAGTTCATTTCGCATCCTCTTGCCTCGAATACTTTTCCTTCGCGCTGCTTTCAACTTTGGAATTCCTGTAGAACTTATGTGCCTGTCATTCATAAAATTCCTTGCAAAAAATGCGAAATAAAAAGTATTTTAGGGATATATTAAATTTCCGTAGAGTTTGCCGGTAAACATGTGGAAAATTAAATTTAAAAACAAAGAGAAACTTTATCAACCTTGAAAACAAAAGTCAAATCAATCTAAATCAATTAACAGCTAACCGAAAAGTTATTTAAACCGTTTATTAAAAATTGATTTTCTTGAGTCTTTCAATTTCGGTTTCATATTAATTTAATATTCACCCACAATTTGTATTCCCCACAAATTAATAAAATTATAATACTCCCAAAGCTCTTACAAAATCGTTCGTCTACTCTTCCCCCTTTTTCGGTGTTAAAACTTTCAAGAACTTAAACTTAATGCACCCTTTGTGAGATAGGTTATGCTAAGAAAGTCTTGTTAAGGTTTACACCCTTCTTCACCCTCCTTGGAAGGTACTCCTGCGGTGCAACACAGCACGGCGCGCATTGTAATCGCGTAATTTCGGCAATCTGACGTATTGTCTGTCTTGTCTTCGAGGGCAAGGCAATGTGCCTTAAGGCACAAGTTACCAGACGTCGTTGCCGTTGTGTCTCGAGGAACATGCTAACGAGAGAAATTCCAATTAGTTGCCGACAAGACAGCCGAAACAAGGACAACCATCAGGAAAATCCAGGAGACGACGGTAAAAACAATGAAAATTGTTTGGATAACGACAAGAACTTTGCTCAAATATTAACAAGCGAGCTCGTTTCTTGTATGTATTATTATACAATAGAATCTTAATTTTTTTTAAATTTTATGAGGAAAGTAGCAAATATCTGTGGTGAATGTATTAAAAATTAAATTTACGACAAGCACAATTGAAAAGTTTAATTGAAAACAGGATTTATTTCGATGGCGGCCACGAAGAACAAATCTCGTGTCGTGTCGGGATAACTAAATTATTGAATATCGTGCAAAAGGCCAGACACACGGCCACAGCTCGCGCCGATAGCCTAGCGTGCAGTGAAAAATTCATTTCGCACTTATTGGGCGCCAGACTGAACATGCACCCGGATTGAATGCTCTATCAAGCTGACAGACTGACAAGTTCATTAAAATCCAACAAGGTTTTCATAATTCAGTGCCCATTGCTGATTTACTTAGTTAATTGTTATCAAACTACCAGACGTAGTAGTTTACACAGAGCAGTTATCTCCCTCTTTAGTGCAACTACAATAGGCGTGGCTTAGCAAAACACCGCCGCATAATATAAAAGAGGTAGCGCTTGGAACGCTTACTACTTGCTAGCCAGCAGTTCACCTGTGCACATCTTAAGTTTATACATGTGATTTACTTACCCCTCTGTTTACTTACCCTTAGTTTGTTTTTAAGTAGATGTATAAGTATAAGTGCTTACGAGGAAATAAAAAGCAAACAGCAAAACTTCATAATTATCGCATGAATAATGGATAAGATCATTACCGACTTTATGTTTATTTAATGTTCGAAGGGGGCAGTCAAGCCCGGCGGCGGCAACGGCGGTAATATATTTATAGTAAAATCTTGCTTCGAGTTGAATTCATGAAAGCTTAATGCGCTTCGCTGTGGCTGTTGCTTTTCCTAAAAACTAAAAACCGAAAAAGTTTATCACGGAAAGCATTGAGGCATCAAAAAATTCAAATTAGTTTGTTGCTTGTTTAGATAGATTTGAAGTTTTAGGAAAATAGCTTTCCAACAAACACATTTCCGAATATATTTATTTCGCTTACCCTCGTCATGTGCAAGATATTGTCATGTCCCAGTTCGGCATAGTCCACTGCTTCTCGCATTTGCTCACCAAACGTCAGAAACACGTCCTTCGTTTATCAATTTGCAGTTTATAGAATAATGCTTCCACATTGTTATGTCACTCTAAAACTGATAACTTAATTTAATGTAAATATTTAATAGAAAATATGTTGCTCACGAATACTCTAAATTTAACTGCTAATAGCAAGTGCAAGTGTGCCTTGGGAGAGAGAGGCGTGGCCTCACAAATCTATCAATTAAGTATAAATAGGGTGAGGGTCCAGCTTATTATCAGTTGCTCTCAGACACCAGCACCGATCACATCAATTTATTTATTAAAGACTTAAATTAAGATCAAATAATTTTAATTTTATTACTAAAATGCAATATCCTGTCACTGCTATTATTTACCAGTGCGTGCATGGTGGTGATAGTTATGCGGTCACGCCTCATATCCTGCATCCTTGCTATGCAAATAATGCGCATATACACCGATGTTCGCCCAAATATTTACACCCTCGCTTGCGTTAGTCAAAATGGTTGCATAGTTGCCGTTGTTGTTGTTGTTGTTGTTGTTGTTGTTGTTCCTGCTGCTGTTGTTATTGATATTGCAGTATGTGCCGAGGTGTTTCAAGTTATTCGCTTCATGCGCCGCAGGAAGTTTCACCTGACGCCAACGGAGAAAATCTAACGTTGAGAAAATTAAT
>JARJDU010011778.1:0-13188 GCA_030264695.1 Lissagria laeviuscula
AGAAAGAAAAGCAATCATTGAAAGAAGACAATAAAATCCATAAGGACCATAAGGATTAATTGGCGCTCGTAAAAGCAAACGTTTCGGCAAGCAAGGATACAAGGATAAGGTCGCCTTCAAATAAGAGCATATCCTACCCGATACCCATTTGGTTTCGCGTGATGCGCGCATTCGGGAATCGCCGATACCCGAGAATGAAATTAAAAGGGGAGCCAGGACGTTATCCTAGCAGACGCGCAGGCGTTTATTTACACTCCTAATGTTTTCCGTATTAGTTGGCCGCGTCGAGCGGAGAAGGACGAAATGAACAGTCGTATAACAGGATACTCTAATAGCATTGTTGCAGGATGTCGGGAAAATGCGCGGCGAGGACGAGGATCGAGGGCGAAAGACGTTAAATGATTTTCGTGAATTTCATCTTATTGCCTGCCGCCGTCGTTCTTCTGTTCGAGGGAAAATGGAAACATGAAAGCAGGGACGAAACGATGTCGGTTCGCAGGATAATGCGCCTTGCTAGTAGTAAACAATCCTTCGAGATCCCGCACGCAAGTAATTGTCGATCGTTACGCGTGTTAATGCATCCCACACGCAATCTTACCTATTTCTTTTAGTTATCCTGATCCAGGATACAAAATCTATCAAGGATTACAAACTTTTCTTAATCCTTAAATAAAAATAAAGAAAAATTAGGATTTGAAATACAATTGTATGCAATATGCATGAATTCTGCCGCCCCCCGAAAACAGTAACACGAAGCTTTATCAATGCCGACGCAATCCTGGCCGCAATCCTTCCTATTAGTCCTCTTCCGTCATTCATAACACAAACGCCGACGTGATCCCGAGCGCAAGCACTCGCACCCGCGCGTCATGTAGATGCGAAATGATGCACGGCCGCACATTGCCGCCCCCCGACACTTGACACAACGATATAGCTGATGTTGCCATTGCCGCCGCCGCTACCACTACTGCTGCTGCCATCGAGCCACCGAGCGACTAATTCGAATTGATAGTGTTATTGACAGGTGCTATTACGGCAAATTTCACACGAGCCGTCCTCCAATTTGCAACTCTGCCACTTGCACGTTATGAAATCGATTGAATTGAAATGATTTCGAGGATAACGAAGATCCTTTCTCTGTTTTTGTGAAAAACACAGCAAACACTAAATCTCGCTGGTTGGAAGTCAGCGTAAATCACTTTCGAGTGCCTTGGCAACTTCCTTCTCGGTGCTTTTCTTATCCTGATCCTTGGAGTTATCCTCACTGGTGCTGCGATTTCGAGTGCCGATCAAGGAGTGAGTTTGATGTTAAGTGTTTTCCGGGTTTATTTCTATTTTCTCTACTTGTTTCCACTGATTTATTGCATTGCATAGTATTTAGTCCTTTAGTCCTTGAGTCCTTTACTACTTGATTTTGCATTAACTCTTAGAACTTTGCAGTATTTTAATTTTATTTGCAAGTACTTGACATATAAAGAAGAGTTAGAACAATTAAAAATTAAATTGTCCTTAAAAGAAGATATTTCTTCTTCCAGGATAATGAAATTTAATAATTGAATTTAGGAGGTGAATCCATGCATGGAGTGAATACATATTCGTTGTAAGTACGCACATCACCGAATCTATTATCCTCGCCCATCAATAACTATTAAGGATCGTGGACATCGCGCCATCGTCCTGCCGAGAGTCCTTCCTGATTCCGGCATGCTGCGGTGTACGCGTCGCGCATAAATCAATTCGAACGCAATTGCAGATGTAATTGGGCAATAACGCATGATGTAATATCACCCGATCGGTATTAGCTCGTACGCAGGACGAAGGACGAGCGCGACGTATTGATAACCATCAGCTGTTTCGACCAGAATGTACGTATGACGCGCTCTGTCAACTGTATTGGCTACCTCATACTACTACCGTTGCTCCCAATTTCAACTCTGCCGCCACCACTGCCTCCAATTGTCATAATATCACAATGTATCGATGTGTGCTGACTGCCCTAATGTCGGATGTTTGAATGCCGCCTCCGTTTCACTCACAGTTCGATTGATATATGATTATTTTATAACATACAGTGTGTTCAAAGTAATTGATTAAAATTTAAAAAATACAAATGTTAGAAAAGTTTTGCTTTTCAAGGATCAAGATTTACACATCCTGGCTATTGTTGTGAATTGTTAGTTTTGTCTTCAAAATCCGAAACGAAACACAAAACAGGAAAAGCCAAGCATTTAGTAGGTTTCCGGTGTTTGGTCCTTGAAACAGGACTAGCGCAGCAGCAGGAAGGACCTCTTTCTGGCCGGTAGTTCTAACTTCTTCCTGCATCCAAACGTGATTTACAGTTGTGGTGTTCTGCCAATGGCCTAAATCCTCCGAAAAAATTCCGGAAAACTCAAGACTTAAGTATAAATATACAAAACTCGAATATCCTTATTATGCAAAGATAACAACGTGTCAATGCCTTAAGGGTATCTAAAAAAACTCTAAACGATTGTTAAAATCGATAGGATAATGTGACACAAGAGCTTATTTTCCATATTTCAGAAAAATCAAGACTTCCGGAATCGTAACGGAAGTACACTTTGGTGCTTCGGTAATTCCTCCCTATGGAGTAATAAAACGACGCCTAATATAAACTGATAGGAACGTCATAAACTTTTTTTTTATTTGAAGATCTTTCTTTTCAGGATCAACATAAGGAGGAAATTGAACCCGGATGGTGATTTATATTTATATTTTATTATGACAATTCTAAATGATGAAGTTATATTGAGTGAAATAATATTTCCAGGATAATAAAGAAGTTACATGGATTCCAAAGGTAACAAGGATAATTATACAAGCAAGAGTATTTAATGTCTTGTGGTCAAAGATCGACCCTTTTAGCGGTTTCTCTGTTCAACAAGCAGCAAGTAGGAAGAACGAAAAGGTCCTGTTAGTCGTAAAAGTTAACCGGAGTGCGAAAACATTGCCATGTTTGATTGCCTGCCGATAGACCACCCTAAACATCCACTACGATAGTAAACTTACTCGAAATCCTTTCCCTCCATTATCCTACTATTGCCATCATTATCCCAATCGACCGCAAGTTTTTTTTTTAGAATTGTATCTGTACCTTGCATGTATTTGCAAAAAATTTATTGATATTTGTTTGACCTGACACGACATGTCACAATATGTCTTTCGTCCTGTTCCTTGAAAGGATATAAAGCGATCGAATGAACTTAACAACGATAAAGTGTATAGAAACGGAAAGGGACAAGGGAAATTTTCCACTTGACTCGAAGAGAAATATATACACAAGAAAAGAGGTCCTTTGGCTCGCACCCCAATTCTCTATGTCCTGCTACTAGAGTTTCTTTTCGGGAAGGAGGCAACGGACGAAACCCTTCGGAAAACGAAATACTTTAAGCGCACGTATATATACTCTCTCACACAGATATATACTTCACACACAAAGACAAATAAAAGGAAAACAAGGAATAGTCCTTCGTGGTTTTCCAGGACTAACCAATTTTCCTTGTAAATGTATTGTGTATATTTATCTAGGCGTCACTATAGTTGCCCTCCCTAAACACTTTTTATTCCTTGAGGTTATAAAAGCTGATTGTACAGTATGTCCTTGGAAATTCTAGAATCCTTGCGAAAGTAGTTGCGAATACTTTTAGAAAAGGACACATTTTTGTGAGGTTGTTTATAGAACTGAATTGCTTTATAACACACTATGGCTGTTGGGCCATTGAGAGGTTATAAAAGAAAAGGATGCTATAGAAAGGACGAAGGATAAAGAATGTGTAAAGACATACGGACACAATCTGCAAATAAATGGTCGAAACGTACCACAACTAGAATGTGATGTATATCTTTTGGGAAGAAGATAAATGGTTCGATATCAATAAAAAGTTGATCCTTCAAAGGATAATACTTTTTTTTTAAATTTCTAATATAAAATATTTTAATAATAATTGTAAAGTGATGTGGAAAATAAAAAATAATTTCAAGGACAATTGAAAAAGTATCAATTTAAAGGACTTGAGGATTTTTTTCACCCTCGAAGATTCGACATGCGGTCGGAGTGGTCACTTAAGGGCCGTTTAAACTTCCACCCCTATTTGGTTATGTCCTTGAAATCCTTCGACATCCTGGACATTGATGCGATTCACCCCATTGCATTATTCGTTCTGCTTTTTCAGATCGTTTTTTCTTCCGGTTTCTTCCCACAAAAAAGAAGAGAAGAAAAGAGAAAAGATATCGTGGCATGAATCAAACTGGTAAAAAGGATGAAAAAGGATCCTTATTTAAAATCACAGTATGCAACGAGGGGACGGTAGGATTGACAGGATTTCCACTTAAGTGATTGAACCCAATTGCTCCCTAAAGCTTTCCACCCGGACAGCGTCTGTCCATCACTCAATTGCCTATTCATGACTGGAATATAAATCCAAGGATAACAGGACAAAAATTAGTTTTCCAGGATAATTCGCTTTAAAAATAAAACTAAAAATATTATAAATTCTTTCATTATCCCTAATTGGTTTTTAATTATTTTAAGGATAACAATTAGAAATTCAATTTTGGGATGCCGGAAATTGATAAATCTAATCAGAGTGAATAGAAGAGGTGTGAAACCATCGCAACGTTTACAAACCGCGGTGGTGGTGCCACCCCCGATACCACACAACCGCCAAAAGCGGCGGTTTCCGCTTCGATAAATGGCAGCGAAGCGAGAGATTGGGTTTATCGCCAAACATTCGAAGCCAAAAACCAATAAGCCCGTTAGCTGCCTCCTACCGCCACCGCCGCCGCTGCTTGTGCAAAGTGAACGAACGTTCTATACCGACTGGGAAAGCTAACGGGACGAAATGGCAGGGAAAGCTCGGAAAACCGATGTCGACGTATTGCTCAGCGATTTAGATGTAGATAGCAAACGCGTGGGGGCGGTAGGTAGACGTGTTAAATTGCGGGCTGCTATTGAATATTTAGAATTTGCATTTCGATGTTTAGAGTTAGATTTCCGTGCGCGTAAGCTCACGTTCTATAGACAAATCCTTGAGCAGATCCTGAATTATTGGATTGATTTGCTTAACTTTTTGCGGTATCTGTTTAAGGACAAATTTGTTTAATTTGGGATTTGGTAATATAAAAAAATTAGGAAGCGTAGAATGGAGCATTGATTATATTTTAATTTTTTGCAAACTTGGTTTACTTTCATTAGGTTTTGCTCAGTTCCGAGTCCTATAATTACTATATCCGTTAATGTATTTTAAAAATTTAAGAATTATTTTATAAAGGAATTAATTACTAACACATTTGCAAAATTTCATAAAAATATCTTCATTTTTCTAAAAGTTATAAATAATTATCTTAAGTAACGCAAATTTTTACTTAAAAAATAGTTGACTTTTAAGTCAAATAATTGCAAAACCCCTTAAGAGATTTTTAAAATTTTACAAAAAATTTACGTCTACATTATTTGAACATGTATGTGTAAAATTTCGTTAAGATAAGCACATTTTTCTTAAAGTTATTACTAACTATTTGACAAGTAGCAAATAAAGTGCAACTTATTAAATTTTAATGCGATTGAGAACACTGTTATTAAGCTACCAGTTGAACGATTTTCAAAATTTTATAATATTTGATAAAATATTTATTTACCAACTTATTAACAAAATTGTATAAAAATTGGCATAATTTTTACATATAAAATACTTAATTCTAAAGTCAAATAAAGTTAAAATCCGTTAACAAAATTTAAAATTTTAACTCAAAATCAACTTATACTTTATTCTTAAATATTTGTATAAAATTACGTTAAAATGTGACTATTTTTCTTTAAGTAATTACTAATTATTTGACATGCAGCAAATAAAGTTAAATTTATTTAGTTTTAGAGCAATTAAATGCCTGGTAATATAGATATTTGTTGATCAATTTTTAAAACTCAAAAAACATTTTAAAAAAGTATTATTTGCTAACTTATTTTTACAATTTCATAAAAATATATAAATTTTTGTAATAGTTTTATACTATATTCTTGAGTGACGAAAATGACATGATAATAACATAAAAATCAATTGATTTTCAAGTTAAATAAAGATAAAATCCGTTAAGAATATTCCAAAAATTTAAAAAAAAATTGTATTATTTTAAAATGTATGTTCAAAATTTTGTTTAAATATTCTCATTTGTCTTAAAGTTACTAATAATTATTTGACAAGTATCCAATAAAGTAGTACTTATTTAGTTTTGGAACAATTAAAAGCACTGTGAATACAATACCCGCTAATGGATTTTTAAAGCTTAAAAATTATTTTATAAAAAAACTATTTGTTTGCTTATTTCTGAAACTTCATAAATATATGTAAATTTTTGTAATAAGTATAAACAATTTTCTTAAATAACGTAAATGACCTAATTATTACGTGAAAAATAATCGATTTCTAAGTTAAATAAAATCAAAACCCGTTAAGAAATTCTTAAAATTTTGCAAGAAATATACTTCAGCGTTATTTTAAAATACATACCTAAAATTTTGTTTAAATATTGCGTTCTTTGGTAAAGTTATTAACAATTTGGTGACTCAGTGCAAATTCAATGCAATTTAAGTAAAAGTTTAATAACTTAAGCCCCCTGTAACTTCACCATTTTTGCATCAAATGTAAACATTTTTAAAGCATATAATAACACTATAATTCAACAACAAATCGTCAAAATTTTATTTAACTTTATGTATTTTCTTAAAAGTTATTACTAATTTAGTTAAAAAAATTTCTTGTGTCTACAAACACAAGATAATTTTATATGAAATATTTAAACTTTTACCCAAACGAAATCGTTCCTGTACAATTGTGAAACAAAATGCAGAGTACGTGCTCGGCCAAAAACTATAAGGCCCATTATCCTTGCCCCTTCGTCTTGTTGCATGATTCAAGTTGACACAAGAGCAGCGCATATCGTCCCTCTTTGGGGAGCACTCGAATTCCTTATTTTCGACTGTCGAGACGACGCGCCGGATAGATAGATGCATGCGATATGTGTGTAAGGACAAAATGTGGAAAGACACCGGGAGGACGCTAAGTGAGCGTGCGACATGTGTGTCGAAAAAATTATTCTCGTCGAATGAAGATGCGAGCTGACAGTGACGAAGACGTCCAATTGACATTGACTGCTTGGGAATAGGAAATTTCTTCAATTCCCTCTGAAGAAGCGAGCAATTGGAATTGCTGAAATTTGAAGCGGACGATTTTTGTATTTTATTTTTGAGAGTTGTTTGTTTAATGATAAATTATTGATATAATAAACGATTTTATGGCGAACAAAATCGATATAATCAGCGGACATTCGTTTAGCAGGCTTTAATTCGCATTTTATGATATTCCGATTAATTAGCTGTAAATATTCATGTTTAATGAAGGCTAAACGATCGTAAACTGCAAGGTTCAGGCGGGACCACCTTCGATCAGCGGTCGCATTCGGACCAATTTTACTAAGGCACAGAATAGTTTATTGCTCGTTAAAAAATGCACTGCCATTGTTTCGTTTATTTTAATTACTCACTTTTTTTAAATATTTATTAATATATTGCAGTAATATAAAGTTTTATGGAAGTTTTTGGTTGATTAATCAACGAAGATCGTGAATATTTTGAAAAAATTCAAATTTTAAGTTTGCCTATTATTTGGTATTTTTACCTAAATAGTTTCTACATTTGCTAGATAAATTTCCTAAAAGAAATTTTATGTAGAATATTAATAAAACTTAAAAATTACCAACCAAAGTATTTTAAGCAAACTACAATTAAATTTTCAATCAACCAAAAAACAAAATTAAACATTGCGAAGAAAATTTTTGTAAAAGAAGCAAGATGCAAGAATAGGTATTTCTATCTACCATAAATTTATAAAAGTAAATAAATCATCAAGGATAAGCATGCACTCGTCATGCTTAGACTTGATACCTACCTACAACGGCGAAGAAGCTGAAAATCGAAACGAAAATAAAAGAAAACACCACCTCATATAGAGTCCAAGCAGTAAAGTAATACCGAAGATATAGAGAAGCAACGAATTCTTGTAAGAAAGCAAAAGAAGGGAAAGAAAATGTATGCGGCTACAAATGCCACAACTGCAAGTAGATATGACATGCACACCATTCCTGCGATATATTTCATCGCACGTAGTGCTTCTATAGGCACTCGCATGATATATCTGTGACTCGTTGAACACTCGATGGTCTCTTCCTCGCGCAAGAAAACTGAAGAAGAAGCGAGTCGAGCAGCCAAGGAATGATGAAAACACTAAAATCCAATAAATCACCGCATTATTGTCTCCGATCTCTCTAAGAGGGCTTCAGTCGAGTCAAAATACTGATAAATTATGTTCTATTCTCAAAATCCACAAGCTCTATAACCATTTCATCTATGTCTTCGTCATACAACAATCGATTTTTTAACTTAATGCAATGAAAGAAAACGAAACAAACTTAAACTTCAAATTAAATTACAATTGACGATTACCAATGAGTAGAATAAGAGTAAGTAAACGCGCGTTTCCGGTCGATGATGGTAATTCGGTGTAGAAGCTGAGATAGATCCTACCCAGCTACCCACACAGCCGCTGCTTACTCATTCACTATCAGCGCTATTATCTCGTCTAGTTTATCAATTAACTAATCAAATGGTCGAAGACAAATTGCACAGACGAGATCGAAATGAATATTTAATAGAAAAATGTCCAAATAAATTGTTTTAATTATTTTAAGTAAATAAATTGTCATGAGCGTTGATATTCTTAAGAGGCTTATTTACCGGACGAACTGTTTCTCCAGGGAGTCTGGGTTGAAGTGGACAGCAGCAGTTTGAAAAAAAATGGTCAATCAGTGTGATCACAATCAGTCAGAGTGCCAACATACAGTTTCCATTACCAGTTTGAAGGTAAATGAGCTTCTTAATCTAACATATTTAGTAAAAGTTGTGTGAAGCTTAAAGAATTGAATGTTAACGAAAGGAAGTCGTAGTCTGGAATAGAATCGAATTCGAAATGATATGTATGGCGTATTGGAGTGAGAGTGAGGAATTGTAGAGGCTGCAATAAGCGGATCATCGACAGGATGTGATGTCATGCTTTTGTCGCCCCCGCGATCGACAGATGCGACGACGAGATGCGTTGCTATTACCATCAGTGTCATAACGCTCACTAATTCCATTTAATCATTAATTAGACTCAATAATCGCCTTTGTTTCCATAAAGCTTAGAACTGCTTCACAACGCATGCACAAACTGAATATTTGAATATTTTATAGAAAATGTCATTGCAGGAGTTTATTTTTTTTTTGTTGTTGTACGTTATTGTATTTCTCACATAAACAATGAATGTTAATCAGCACATAAGATGGACAAATAATACAATGCTTTTGTTAAAAGTACAAAAGACTAAGCAGATATTGGTAATTGAAGAATCGTGAATGAATATGAAACCTTTCAATCTAAAGGCCTACAAATGTAAAAGTTAACGAGTTACAGTTAACAGCAGTTACTTAAGTACAGTATTGATTACCGATACGCTGCACAATTTCATACAATTGATACATAAAACGGTGTTCTTTATCAAATTACTTAAGTAATTTAAGAGGCTCATTTACCCGACGAATTGTTTCTCTGCAGGATCTGGGTTAAAGCAAGCAGAAATTTAGATTTTGATGACTACGGTCTGAGCAAATAAGACAAAAATTTGCTTTTGATTTGTGACTGATGAGGGTCAAGATATTTGATATTTTTACAAAATTCAAAAGCTACTTAATCAAGCGATAAGTAATATAGGCCCGTAACTTGGCCGAATTTTCTATTTTTGCCTTCAACTCGATGTATTAGCCGCTAAGGTTAAAGTACTTTCTTCGAGATTTTCTAAATTGATTTTAAAATATTTCCAATTTGAACTTTAAAAAGTAAAACAATAGGAGCATAGTTTCAAGCAGCTATAAAACTACGCCAAAAAAAAATTGGAAAAAAACTCAATTAGTGTAATCACAATCAGTCACAGAGCTAACATAAAAATTCATACACCAGTTTGAAGGTAAATGAGCCTCTTAAGTAATCAGTTTTACTAACTACATTAATAAAAATTTAATTATTTTTTAAACAAAAACCAAATTTCGAAATTAAAACTATAGCAGACCAAGAATATCTGTCTTTATTAGAAGTGATTTATAACGGCCAATCAATTTCCGTTAAGCAAACTTAACGTCCCGTATAAAATCGCAATAAATTCAAGGCTTACCGATCGACGACTGCACTTCACTTCACTTCTCCTTAGAGCTTTACCCCAAAGCTCGAATCTAGCTAAGTTTTCCCCTATTATTCCTGGTTTCTGGTATTTTATTTCGGCGTATACTTCATGCATGCCAATTTCTACAAATATGACAAATGCAATCATATAACAATACACAATACGCAGCTCAACAACTATGTGTCTAGAATATTATATTAGTCGAAAATCATCATCTATCTATAAAAATTAAGACAGAAACAAAAATAAATTTAAAAAAAAACGAAATTTGAGATGTGAAGATGTAGACAAGCAATGCACGCGGTCACGACTCTTGTAAATGATATCTTGACAACCAATTAAAAACCGTTCAGACTGCCCAGCAAGCTAAGAAGAAGAAAGAATCAAAGAAGCATCAAGAAATCATGGGGAATCAAACGGCGAATAAACCAAACTCAACTCAAAACTCTCAACTAACCAATAAACCTTCATCATCATCTTATTCTCCTCTCGTTTTCCTTTTCTTCTTCTTCAGCAGCACTTTTTACTTCTTTCTTCTTCATTCTTATCTCTTCCTTTTTTTAAATATATTTTGCTTTGGAATAAATTAAATCGAACTTTTGTTAAACATCACCGGCTGCTGTTTGAGGCACACGTCCCGACGGACAGAGAGAAGAGTTATAATTAGATGTAGATCGAAGTTCGAAGATCGTGGTAGATGGTGGCAAGCGATTGTCAAGAAGATGCCGACGTAGAATGCGTATTGAAGTAATTACAGGTAGACGTAGCGGCCTGCTGCTTCGACGGCAATCTGGTTGACGTTCAAGCAACAAGCCCAAAGCGAACCTGTCAAAGATCTCTGTACAAAAGCACTCTTCGAATATCAACATTTCTGGTTTTCGTAAATTTATTTCAGCATCGATTTATTTTCATTGTAATCTTCCTACATTTTTTGAGTTGAAATCAAGCTGCACCTAAATAGTTCATAATTTTTATTATTTATGTCATTCGGTAGTTTCGGTAGTCTTTGTCTTTCAAATTTAGGCAATTTATTACTATGATCACTAATTAGTCATTACTTCCCACACACAACTAGCTGCCTTAAGATTTCGGTTATCTTCCGGTTGCTTAAATCAAACTTTAAAACGTGCACTATTTGTTCCTTAATGAGTTTCAATTAATTAAGCTTATAAAGGCTATAAATTAATTTTAGAAAAAAATTAAGATTTTTAAGACAATAGGCTACAAAGCATTGAATGAAATAAACCACATTGGACAGTGTACTGGACAGTGGTGAATAGTCAGAGAATAGACATACCTATAGAATAAAACTGATAGCAAGCCGTTTCCCGTTTCGTTCTGCTTCGGTGACAAACCGCCCCAAATACGAATAATATACCGGTATCTATTCGAAGTTGCCACTTGTCTATAAACTCTCTAACGGACGCACAATGCGCCTTCCAGCGTTCTCGTTCAGTTTCCTCGTCTACTTCTGATAGAAATTCGCTTTTGTTTCGTTTCTCCTGCCGATACCGATGCCGACTGCTTATTTCATTTGTAGCTAACTATACTGCAGAATATCATAGTGTTGAATATCCTGCTGGCCGTTGGGACATTCAATAAGTTACGGTTTTGTTTCTAACTGTCGAACGCTTATAATTTAGGTTGTAGTTGTCTAGAAGATTTTAGTTAAAATATTTAAATATAAATTAAATTAAAAATATATTTAGAGAAAATTAAATTAATTATTTGATGTTGAAAATTGGTTAATTATTAAAAAGAAATTAGCGGATTTCTATGAGAAAACATTTTTTTGAGAAAGTTTCTGCAGAAAAATGAATATTAGATATACAAATAAAATTATTTGAAACTTTTTGTTTCTATTTAACATTTCTATCAGATACGCTTTACAGATTTAAAAAAAAATTATTTTGAAAGTTTTGGGTTTTCCGATTGAAACGTTTCTTGGAAAAGTGCTCGTAGAAGGAAAACCGTTAAGAATAGAAAAAAGTTTATTAAAAGTTTTTTGCTTCTATTGAGCTATTCTACAATAAAAAATTATCAAATTTAAAAAATTCAAATTTTGAAGTTTTTGAGTTTTTCTGCAAAAAACTTTTTGAAGAAATGCAAGTAGAAAGAAAAGCATTAAAAATTCAGGAAAAGTTATAGGAAACTTTTTATTTTTTATAAACCATTCTATACGAAATATTTTTCAGAATTTAAAAAATCCTATTTTGAAATTTTGACTTTTCCGGCAAAATTAGTTTTTTGGAAAAATGACTCCCAAAAGAAAACTCGCAATAATTTTAAAAAAATTATTAGAAATTTTTGTTTTCTATTAAACCAAGCTAAAAAATAAACTTCACAGATTTAAAAATTTTTTGTTTTAAAATTTCCGGTTTTCCTGATAACAGATTTTTGGAAAAAATGACCGCTGAAGAAAAGCCGTTCAGAATAGACAAAAATCTATGAAAAACTTTCTGCTTCAATTAAAACAATCTATGAGATATACATTACAGATTTTAAAAACTCAAGTTTTTTATTTTTCCGGAAAATATCGGGAAATGTTCCTAGACAAAAAACCAACCAAAATATCAAAAAACTTATTGGAAACTTTTTGCTTCTATTAAACTTTACAACATACACTTTCCATAGATTTTTAAAATTCCAATTTTGTAATTTCCTGCTTTTCTCTTGACAAATTTATAAGAAAACCGCCAATTTTGTTATTTATTTCAGTGCAATCTACCAAATATAAAATATACAATACAAAAATATATTCTCCTATAGTTAAAGTAAAGTTTTTGTTCGAAGAAACAGCATGAGGGCACAAAAGGCAAACAGAACTCTTAACAAATGTAAGTTGTCGTTGCGCGCGACAATCTTACATTACTTACGATGGCACGGACTAATCGGCCAGCGAGC
>JARJDU010011836.1:0-13017 GCA_030264695.1 Lissagria laeviuscula
TCGTGGATTACGCTTTCAAAGAATTGCCAAACCTAAAGCTACTACTCCTTCGACAAAACAATCTCACACATCTAACAGATTGCACTTTTCATTCTCTGCGACGTCTTCTTCAGCTAGATCTCAGTCGAAACCGATTGCAAACGCTTATGGACGACACGTTCATTCATTTACAAGTCTTAGACATTCTCAATCTAAATTTTAACAACCTCCAGGAACTTCAACCGAAAACATTTTCCGGTCTCAAAGAGCTTAAGTACTTGTACATATCACATAATAATATTCTTACTATTCATCCTTATCTGTTCAAAGAGCTTGTAAACCTTCGCATTTTGTATTTAGAATTTAACAAGATCAAGGAACTGTCTCCTCTTGCATTTACAAATCTTAATCGATTAATGTACCTCTATCTCAATCACAATTCCATGGAGACTTTAACTGAATACAATTTTAAAGAACTTGGAGATTTGGTGGATCTTCAAATGAGAGGAAATTTCTTAACAAATATTGGCACGAGCGCTTTTAATGGTTTGCGAAAATTGAAGTTCTTGTATCTTGGGAATAACAACATTTCAACACTATCCCTGCATTCGTTTACAGGCCTGGATGCACTTACCATTCTTGATCTCACTAATAATTCCTTGGCTGCTTTTACCTTGGATTTTCTTGGAGACATGCCTGAGTTGAGAGGTCTCTGGTTGGAAAGCAATCACATTGAACAATTAGCAATATCTGCTACAGCTAAGCCTCATAGAAACCTTGCCAGTTTTGATCTAAAGACTAATCATCTTGATTATTTCAATTATAAAATGTTGTTGAAGCAACTCGAATGTCTTGAAGAGATCTTTGTAGGAGATAATCGATTTAAATGTGAGTTTTTTGTTCCTATGTATGATTATTTCGAAGAGTCTAATGTTACATTATGTTTGGACGCTTCGTGTGATAAGAATGGAACGATTTGGTATACAGAGAAGCTGTGTAAGCTGAGTTTTAATGTTGATAATGATGAAGACCAAGAGAAGACAAATCTCGATGAAGTATTATTAAGTTATGCACAAAGAATGTATGAGTACAATTATAATATTTATTTGCACATTGCGCACTGTATAGTTATAGTTTATATGTTTTTATGAAAAAATATATGAATAAATTTTCTATTTCTTGTGAGTTTGTATAAGTTTCGAAAAAAATTTCTTTAATCAGTATATGTATGTTATTACAATTACAATATAAAGCTTATTTATCCTGCATTTACATATAATATCCTATAAGAGTCATAAATAAAAGAGTATATGAATAAAACATAAGGAAATTTGTTTAATTAGTTAATAAACAAATCATTATATTGTTTATTTACTTTCTTACTTCTACTTGTTACAGATAGATGGCGCAACAAGGTCCTAAACGAAACAAATGAAATGAGACTTCATCATGCGCAGGCCTCGTTTATCGAAACAAATGAACATCGCCGAGTTCGTCAGTCAACTTTTCGTCGCGTCCTTGTTCAAACGTATGCGCATTTGCCGGGGAAGCTGAGGACGAGATCGTCTTCGACGCTTGGTGCTGATATCGCGACGAGGCAAGACCTCTTTCGAATAAGTGCTCTGTATGTGTTTATAGTGAAAATATGGCGATGGCCGTTGGTCGTCAGCGACGGCCGTTGTCGCCGGCTAGTTGGGCGCTGTGGTGGTGCATCACGTCGATAATACACACGGATATCGTTGCTGCAGGCCTCCGAGATGCGGATCAAGGTAATAATAAAGCTTTAGAATTTTATGAGCATTTCAAGAACCAAACAAATACCTTGTCTAACTTGCGTTTTTGTTTTAGGTAAACACAACTTCAGTTACTACTTATAAAAATAGGATGCATAGATGGTGAGAATGATGATGAGATTACTCTTTGGGAATTTAGGCACGTACTCCGCGTTGAGCTTTTTATGATTTTTCAAATCCCTGTAGTGCATTTCGAAGCCAACCAAATCAAGTAGAGAGTCAGGAGTTAGATTGTTTCGAATACTCAAAACTTTCAATTTCTTCGAGATAATAAACTATCTATTGGGAATCAATGTAATTAATTGATGCTGCTGTACATGTGCAGCTCTTGGTTTCAATTGAATTAGATCAGTCAGAGAGGCAGATATTAATTGAACGAGCTGTTTCAATTGTTGGTGGCGGGGCCGGTGCGCACAAGCGGGTGGATGATGGGTGACAGCTCTCCTCCACTTTTGATTAATTAGCTTTATCAATTTTGGGCGGTCGAAGCGACGTGAACATAGACAGCGTTGTGGTGCTGCTTGTATAACAGAAAGCAGGCCAAAAGTAGGAAACGAGGGCGGCAGGCTGGATGTTTAAATTGATTCGAATCCTGGTCTTACATTTTAATTGTTTATTTCATCAACGCTATCTAGTTCCATGAGATAATTGTTTAAATATGTTCTTATCTCATTCATCAAACGTAGTATACGACACGTTAATTGTAGTATTCTTATCTAAATCTAATTGTTGACATAATATAAATTAATAGAACACCTTGTACCTCTCAGATAGATGACTAACGCCACTTCAGACTAATTTTCATTAGCTGGTTCGTTTCGTGGTTGTGGCCTGTGGGAAACTAAAGCAAGAAATCGATGTTATTATAGTTGTTGTTCGTTAGCTTGCCGCATGTTGTATGAGTCACTTTCGTATATGGATAATATGTATGTCTCTTTGCTTTACTTCTTTCTCTCCTCTCTGCTTCTCCTACACTTTCGTTTCTATGTTGCAATGTTGTATGTACCAACACAACATAGTCGAATCGAATACAATCAATCTGCTTCGTTAATTAATTATCTTGTGTCGAATACGTCAAACACACGTGCGCATTAAAGTTCCAGTTTCAGGAAATGTAAATGATAATAAATAACAGTTTGTACATCACAGATAGAGTAAAATAATCGCTATATATGCTGCTAATGCATCTGATGTTTATATTATTTCATTATTTTTTATATTCTACTTAATATGGTCTTGTCACTTGCTTTGGTAGTTAAATATTTGTTCGGATATCGTAGGCATAATATGCAAATTATCTTAAAGCTGATACGCGTTACGCAATTATCCTTCCGATACATTGTTTGACTTGCAAAGCAGCTACTCCTGCTCTGCATCCTTGATCGTAATCTCATAACAATAGCTGTATGATAAGCTGGCTACACAAATGATTATATTGTGCGATTATGGCATATAATGCGTGTTGCACAAGCTAAGTACTTTGTATTGCAATTTAATTGTGAAACAATGACAATCTAAATGTCATCAAAAACTTTAAGAACGGCACCATCGGTTTTGAGCGGTAGTCTAACAGATTCAATATTCCTTATCAAATTCCAATTGTTTCGTCAAGCTTCATCGTCATCGTATACGCACATATTATATCTTCCTTGTGTTGTTTTTACATTTTACAATTACATGTTAATTCAATCGTAATTGTACATACATATTCATTCAATTTCCAATGCGTAGTTCTTGAGAAGCTGGCGCTTTTCTGATGTGCACACATTTAAATGCGTCAAGAGGCAATTACAGTTGTAGGCGTACAGAAAAAAAACGTTTCCGGTTGAAATAAACTTAGGAACTTAAGCAGAGTATTAGCCACCAGGGCTATATTTATCAATTTCTAGTAAGATAAATGAAAGCTTCACTTAGAAAATTTCTTCTTCAAAGTCTCAAATATTTCACCTACCCATAAGAATATATTTTTTTGTCATAACATTATAGAATAGTTAAATTAATAGTCCGGATCTGAATTAAAAACGAACTGCATGCAGATGTTAGACGTCCGTCGGATGCAACACACGCCGTATTATAATAGAAAAGTGGAAGGCATGCAAGAGTAGAAGAGTAAAGTAGGAACAACATCTTTAGTAGCTTTTCAGAGATCTTAAGCTGGCAGCTTGGAAGAAAAAAGTAATGACGCTCGTCCGATGCCATAGCTCGTATTTTGCAATTTGAGACAAATTAAATTGATAGTTTCTCGTGACCTGATTGATGAACTCGCATCCATCTTAGTGGTTGTTGTTGTTTCTTTTTTGTCGCTTGTTTTGGGTTCACAACTCAGAGATCAATCATCAATTGTTTGTTTTTCTTTGTTAATTTGCACTCCTGTATGTGTCCTGTAAAGAAATAAAAATAAAGTAAAATATTTATATGAAGAGTGTTGAAATATTTGAGCTCGCGGAAGGCGTGGAAGGTCGTCTTAAGCAGAAGACGCCAGAAGGTCATCTAGTGCATGGCATGCTGCAGCAGATGCTTAGCTTTTATTGCAGCTGGTGATAGTCGTGACTACATCGATTCAATTCCGCGATAAACGATGATGATGAACTTTTCATGTCGCTTAACTTAAAATACTTTTATGGATAGGATAAGAAACTCCAAAGCTGATTCTTAAGCACAATCTAGCGTATAACTGTAAAAATATCTAGGAAACATCTTTAATTGATCAATCGCGTTTTTCTTTATAACAAGAATTAAATTTAATCTTAGGCTATAAACGCTCATGTTTTACATCAATCGGTTATTTCACCCGAAAAGACGAATTACATGAGCATTGGTAATATCCATATTTACTTTACCTGCCTTGCTGCTGTACATTGAAAATAAACAATGTCAACGTCCGTTAATGTTTTGTTATGTCGGAGGAAGTACTGCATGAAAATCGCGCGTTACTGTATAATGTTGTTCGCTCAAACAATCATTACTCTTTTGTATCGGGCTTTGTGTCGTTTCGAGAGCACGTATGTACAATCCTCGTTTTGTTGTGCTAACTATATGAGTACTATATGGCAAAAGAAGTGTTACGATTATTGCTTCCACGTGCACAGTTTCTACATTAAATGTAATATGCTGTGCGCTATCTTGAAAGAAAAGAAAAAAACATGAAAACTTTGTACTGCTCATGTAACATTTTGTGCTAAAAGAACTAATATATAGGGTGTTGTTTATTTTTGTTATCCTTAATGGTTTCGATAATAGAACCGCTAAGAACGCGAATTATTGTCGATGCTGGTGAGGCGTTATGTGCCCGTTGGGATTAGATTGCGGGACCGTTATTTAAACCCGAAGCAAAGCTGCACGTATTCTGTGGATGCTGACGCGTCGTATTTATTCCAATCGTATATACCTTTATAGTTTAATTCTGCGTGTGGTGGCAATCTGAGAAATAATTGCTTTGTTAATTCGTTCAATTATTATTAAGCTCAGTTTCTTAATTGAAACTTCGCGAGCAGGGAAAATTGTGAAATAGAATTAATTAATAGGGCAGAAACGTGACGCCAGTGATGCATAAACGATCGATAATGACGTGTAGTTTTTTTTTGCAGTGTAATTAAATGATTATGCTTGGATTGATTGAGTCTTAATTGTACTTAGGTATATGTACGTCACGCGAATTGCGTTTGACATGTTGTTCAGTTAGCTTAATGCAACTATATTAATAAAGTATGTGCGTATTATTTTCTATATGACTATTGTTAAGTCGATGGTCTAAAAGTCTATGTACGAATAATCTTAGTCACCATCGAAAACGATTTAGTCTAAAATTCCCAAGTAGAAACATTGTGATAATGCTAGAAACTTATTTAAACATAAATTATTAGTAAATTGCAGCAAATTTAAAAAAAAAACGTTTTGAAACTGTTTAATCGTTCAATCGAACAAGCGCCTTAAGAAGAGAAAACTTCATGGTACAAATGAAAATTATTTTATTACTTGTTGCAATTAAGCGCTATTTTCACCTGATTAATGATCTAAACATTAATCATCTAGGTATATTTTCACTTTTCTTTTCTATTTTTGTATATTTTTTAATTGGAATTCATTTAAATAACAAATTCGAACAGTTTGTAGATATGTAAAAATGCGTCTTGATACTTTTTCACCTCATTAAAATTGTCGGAACGCTACTCTTTTATGTGTATAATAGAATGTGATTATAAATGATCACTGCGGAACGTATGAAACATCTGCAATATGACAAATGTCTCCTTTTCCTCCCTTTTTTTTCTTTCTTCCCAAAGCCTTTAAATTCATCATTTTGACATCAACCTTGTGTACATGATACATATTCGAATTCGTAGCTCCCGCCAATTGCTTTTTTGTTTGTTTACATGTCATTGTTTACACTCAATCTTTTCAAAGACCATATGATAGTTCAAAATTCTGAGAAAATTTCGATTCTGTATAAATAAATGATTTTATTACAACGCTTGTAATAGCCTCTAAGTTGTAAACTTGTAAACTGAGCATATTTAATGTCCTAAAATCGAAAGTTTATTTTTTTCTTCAGTTATGGTTTGAAATAATTTACAATTTATACCGGAAACCAAGTTGTAATTAGGTGTCGATTGCACATCTGCATGGGTTACTAACCTGTGATGCAGAAAGGTCATAAATTGTAGATTAATATTTATAATAACCGGCTGGATAATTTCAAATAAAAATTTCTGCTTGCTCGTTTGCTTACTTACCAAACCATGCCGAGCAGATTTGATCAACACTTTGATTGATATTTATACAAAAACTAAATTTAGCACACTTGGCGTTGATTGAAAGGCAAGGCTTGCTTGACTGGCGAATTTTCAGAAAATAAACATTTCTCGGGTTAATAAAATACTAAAATAAACCTGGACGACAGTGGGGAATTTAATATAATCCTTGGTTCAACTTTTTATTATTGGTTGACTTAGGAAATGCCGAAAGCACCTGCGTCGCCGTCGCTTGTATCAATACAATTGATTTATTGCTTGTTGCATTCTTTTATCGTGGAAGGAAATATAAGAGAACTGGGAAATGCATAACACAGATTTTTAATATTTGTATTTATATTATTAATTAAAATAGGTATGACTGATAAATAAGTAATATATTATGGTAATATATGCACGTAATTTGTTTCAATTTTATTCACGATAAATTGTGAAAAGTCCAACTTTAAGGCGTTAAAAGTTAAACTTTTAAACTTAAGATATTTGCTGATTTTTCGGTAGGCAAATCAGGAAAACGAGAAGAAGAAAAAAAAACTTTACATTCGTTCATACGCTTTTTTGACTCCTTGGCTCATTCAACTTGGCGCAATTCAGGTCGTGTGCCTTTAGAGGATTGTAAAACAAAGCGAAAAACTTGTCGCATTTCTTTCTTCCTTTGGGTCTTCATCCTAGCCGCAGCAGTAAGCTTTTCATTTCTACCTTTTGCACTTTTTCGTTTCATTTTGTTACAGCGCTCGTGGGCCACAGCTAGAGCTCAGCTCTTGACGAAAGTTTTTATTGCGCTTAATTTGCATTTCGCTCGGATGCTTTTTCTAAAGATTTATATCCATTTTTTCTTTCTTTATGTAGCGGTAATTCTCTCGCGAAGATATGCTACGAAGAAATTTACCGTTTTCTCTTAAGCACTCTCTCTTTGTTTCTTGCTATGTGCTGATGAAAAAGAAAGCAATGGAGATCCAAGGTGAAAACCACGGGAATTGGGAGCAATTTTAGCGAGTATTCACCTCATCTGGATAGAGTAATTCCGAGTAGATTTACCTCCAATCGTTTATAATGGCGGGCATCTTCGTTATAAACTACTAAAGCATTTGTTCTTTGTTTGGGTAATATCTTGAGTATATTCACCCTTAGAAGACAGTCAGTAAAAGGTAAAAAAAAATTGCAATTGCACCTTGCAATGCCCAGATGGTGGGGCTAACCTGGGCACGTCGACAGGGGGTCTACAGTTCAGAACAAAGGGCAGCACGCGCCCACTTTTTACTGCTTTCATTTCTCTCTGCTGCCCGTGCCCATGCCCCAAGTTTCAATTCCGTCTGCTCGAGGTCACGACTCAAGCTTCCTTTTACTATGAAATCGTAAATTTAACTCGGGTCGCAGCAGCAGACATACATACCGTGTTTATACTCTCGTTTATTTACAAACCAAACCGGCCGCCAGACGAAAAAAATTAACAATAGGGTATAGGTAGAGGTAGGGAGATAATAGCCCTGGATTATATATATATAGGGTGCATCCACTATAAAAACGAATTTTAAAAATGATTTAATTAAAAAAGTAATTTAGTTAGGACAACAGTCGGTATATTCCGGCGATTCCGGTGTTTAAACACACGCTACAAGCTTTACACACGCCCCTCGCTTTTACCTGTAAAATATTATTATTCAGACAAACAATGAGAGTACCTATATACAAGCTACCTAACCCACGAGCCGAATCAATGGTTTGACAAATATGTAATCACTTGTGTTTGTTTGGTCGTTGGGCGGAAATTACTGATGCTTGAAGAGACAATTACCAACATCAATCAATTCGTACGCGCGATTAGACACCTCGCCTGCACATTGAAATTTTCACAATAAATTGAGCAATTTCTAGTTTTTGCGGCTGGCTATTATCCTGTTGTGGGTGTGGAATAAACAAGCAATTGGTTAATAACCGCGACGAGATACAATTTCTCCAGAAATTGCATGTGCTATGTTCATGGAATTTTTATAATATAATAAAATTATTATTGCAGACAATGGTCATGTGCATGAACCGCAACATTATCGTTGATGACCTCGGTTCAGGGTTTTGACACGCAGATTGTGTTATCAAAGTCTGTGAGCTAGCGTTTAACTACGCATTTTTAATTTTTGTTTTAATAGAAAATAGCCATATTTTTTTGTTAACGTTTTAAAAAAAAATTATTTTATGATTATCTGTCGTTCATTGCACTTTTATGCATTGCATAGGAAACAATAGCTGAAAAATCTCAGGTTATTATGACGTTTTTGCATATTTACATTATGCATATATGATTAGATTGTTTAGTTCTTTGAGTTCCCACGTGTAATTGCCTAGGTAATACATTATTAAAGCTTATCTGTCAATGTTAATTATATTGTAAGTAAATAAATGCTCATATTTTCTATTTAGTTGCATCACAAAGTTTTTTTTGGTCAAATTTTTCTCATATTTTTTTGCATCAATGTACATTTTCTATTGTCTTTACAAATAATTATGCAATTCAATTGAGGCAGTTATTGTTTAAATGTATTTGACATTGATTACATTTATAATTTGCGTTGTAAATTTTAAAATAGGTAATTACAAGAAGCAGGTGGTTTATTATTATTAGAATATCCTGACATAATATGATGAAACGGTGTGAATATCGTGCGTTGTTATTAAAACGCCAAGAATCTTGCGGCTTTATATAATCCCCGTTTTTTTCTTTCTTGCGGCTTGCCAAGTATGGCATAACTTATCGATTTTATACTAGCATAGTATAGTATTCAGGGTGCTTTTATAAATAATCTGAATTTAAACCAAGCAAATCGAATAAAACCGAATAAAGTGCAACTCAACTTCTCTGGTCCTCTACTTCTTCTCTTCTTTAAAAGTTCTTTTTAAAGTTTAAACTTTGAAATCTTTGCTTTTATTTTTGTATAAAATGTATACAAAATGTTAATGCCAACTCTGGTATGATAAACATTGCGGGTGGTTGCTTCGAAATAAAACAAAACAAACCGCAAACGAGGTTAAACTTATATTGCAACATAAAAAATACACTTCTATTAACTCGAGCAAACTCTTTCCATAATACGTTGTATAATATTTAAAATCCAGATCGCTTTTTATTCAATTTTCCTTCACATTTTCCACTTATAACAGAATATATAAGTACTCTAATATCAAGCTCAATTTATAAACGTTTTAAATCAATTTCCACTTGAAATTACCAACCAGATAATCCGTACTTGCAACTTTTTTCTTCATATACTACAAGTGTTTTTGGTACTAAATTATTACCTAACTACAATATTAACAACTCAATCTACAAAATGACTACGAATTAGCAGAGATGCATAACGTAAAACAAGCTCGAAATTAATTTAATGCATATAGAAGACGCAAATAGACTCTGAAGCTCTTCGTAGACAGTTGTGCTTTGCTTTCTTTTTATATGTATGCGGTTTATTTATATTTATGTGGCACCGAAGTGCAAGCAAGCTCTATCTGAGACTAGACATATTGCAGTACATGGAACTTGCTGAAAAGTGCATCTTGCTTATTTATTTCTTAGAAAAATCAACGCTCAAGCCAAGTTAAAGTTTTCTTTTTAAAATATCTTTCAATTAAATTTTTCTATAAATTTTATTCTTATCTTATGCATTTTTTCTTATATTTTTTTATATTCATTCTTGTTATTAGTGCTTTTTAAATTCTTTTTGCTGTTTTGTTACATGCAAATGCTATGCATATATACTACATACTTATTTCAGCAGCAATTCCAATTTTAAACAATTTATATCCATGTTTATAGTATTTCTATAAACATATTCTGTGTAACTTTTGTACGCATTTAGTCTTCCTTCTTACTTCTGTTTCGCATCGTATTTATAAACCGAAGTGAGTCGCCATAAAAGTTGCAAAGTTTACTCGCATCCGCTAAAGACGCGACTTTAGCGGATCGTGTACATTGAAAGGGTTCACTGGTGCAAGTACTGGTTTTCTATAATAGGACAAGCTATCACTGGCTTGCCTGGTTGGTCACTTGCCATATCGGTGAATTTATAAATTATGTTTTCAATACTCTTCAGGCAACTGCTTGCTACTTGAAGATAACTACCATCGGTAGGTAGTTTAGTTCTATTGATAGCACCGCTTTTTGTATATTTTTTGCTGTCGTTTCTTATTAGCAGGGTATTTTAAAGAAGATAGTTCTTAACATATGGGATATACAAATGTTTATAACATTTATCCTCGGAATTTGTAGAACAGGGCATTTTTCGCGGTGCTATGGTTTTTTGCTCATAACTCGAAACAGGTCCGACTAAAGTAGTAAGTGTTATATATTAAAAGAATCGTCTTTCGTCGTTCTATCTAATGATATATTATTCTTCTAGGTAGTATGCATTTGATAAAATTTTATCAGTAGATCGAGCGATACGTTCCAGCAAAAATTGAAGTTTTGCAACATTCGGATCGAAAATATAACTTCTAAACTAATAAATATAGAGAGTTGGTTCATATACCAAAATGTTCGTCTTTAATTCCTCTTTGCAACGGAGTTTGAGCAATCTTCTTGCCTATAATATTTCTTCTTCAAAATTGTACAAACATGGAAATTTCCGCGCTTTTATGGGTTTTCGCCCATAACTCGAAACGCCCCCGGCCAAAGTAATAAGTGTTATACATCAAAAGAATCGTCTTTCGAAGCTCTATCAAATGATATATAATTCTTCTAGGTAGTATGCATTTGACAAAATTTTATTTGTATATCGAGCGATATGTCAAAGCAAAAATTGAAATTTGGCAATATTCGAATTGAAAATTTAACTTCCAAACTAACAGTCATAGAGAGTCAGTTCATATACCAAAATGTCCCTCTTTATGTCCTTCTAGCAACGGTGTTTGAGCAAGTTTCTTGCCTATAATATTTCACCCCCTAAATGGTAAAAACATGGCTTTGTTTGCAGTTTTATGGTTTTTTGCCTATAACTCGAAACACCCTCGATCAAAGTTGTAAGTGTTATACATCAAAAGAATCGCCTTTCGAAGTTCTATCTAATGATATATCATTCTTATAGGTTGTATGCATTTGACCAAATTTTATCGGTACATCAAGCGATATGCCTCAGCAAAAATTGAAAATTTGCAATATTCGGATCAAAATTGTAACTTCTAAACTAATTGTCATAGAGAGGTGGTTTTTATGCCAAAATCTTCGTCTGTGGGTCCTCTTTACAATGGTGTTTGGGCAAGTTTCTTGCCTCAAATATTTTTTTCCCAAAATCGTAAAAACATGTCATTTTTTGCGTATTTATGGTTTTTCGCTCATAACTCGAATTACCTCCGCTAAAAGTAGTAAGTACCAGAAGATTCGTTTTTTGAAGCTTTATCCATATATGATGTATGATTGTTCTAAATTATAGGCATTTAAAACTTTAATGTAGATATAGTGTTAAAAATTTCTCGGCGTGCGATTCATTTTTTATGCCACAGTTAAAATAAAAATTATTTTCGTGGGAAAACACATCACTAATATAACAAATAACATACACAATAACATAACATACATAACACACACAACAACCATTTATTGAATGTTAAAAGGGTAGAAGACATTTGAATGACATTTTCACTAAATGTTTGTAATAATTCATTTTAGCTCAATTTAAACCTATCACCGTGTTTGCGTCATGCAAATGTTAATTAATTTCTCTTCCAATCTTTGACATCGCCATTTGCATTTTGCGTACGTATTACAAATGTGAAAGAGCTAACTAATATATATGCCACACACGGAGTAGTAGAATTGCTTGGGCCTGCCTTGATGCTATACGATAGTCCTACTAGTCTCGTAAATTAATTCCGTGTGTGCTATTAATTGCGCATGCTGCGGGTGTCACGATACCACGAATTTCGCAGTCACCCTGATTAATTAACTAATCGATTAGTGTACATCAACGTGGCGTCGACGTAACATGTCCCTCGCCTCATCAACTCTGCAAATAATTGACTAATGAGTCATAATTTATGTTTGTTTGGTTGAACGGAAATAATTACCGTTGAATAAAGGAGTGCGAATTTAATAATTTAAAAATATGTATGCTGAGAATGAATAAAATTACTTAAAAAATTGGCACACGCTTCAAGGCCATTCATTGATTTCTTATGTTTCTCGATCGCTTTCGGTTGTATTATTGAATAGAATTTTGGTTGTTCGTAACACTTATATCTTGCGTCATTCTAAAGGAAAGTAAAAGTAGTATATAGTGATTTTTTAAAGATTTGTTTCGATTGCAATCAAGCGCAAATTAATTTTAATTAGTTTGAGTCGATTAGATTGCTGTTTTTGAGTGAATTGTTTCAAGTTATGTAGTTAGATATAAATATGCTATGCTGTCTCAAGATAATTGATAATTCACTTGAATCCTTGAAACTTAAATTTAAAATTTAGATGCGATGAGTACAGGAGTTCAGTATGATTCATACGTATGAATCAA
>JARJDU010011851.1:0-10200 GCA_030264695.1 Lissagria laeviuscula
ATTTCTGACTTTAAAATATGAATGATATGTCATTCATTACGGTTGCAATGTCTATGGTGTAATATAAATGCTAAAGGCATAAGAACTTTGGTGTTCAGAACTCAGCTATTGTCGATACTGAATAATGGCGACTATTCTAATCAACACGTCTAGGAGCTCTCCCAGAAGGGGGGCACCAAGTAAAAGCCAATAAAAATAATGACAGATAATCCCCTACTTCTTTTTGCTAAATGTGGTCGCAAAACCTGGAGGAGAGGCGTAGTCCGAACCAAGCCATGGTTTGAGCCGGACCTATGAAGACGAGGTTGGGCCGGAAGCGCCCCCGCTAAGAAAATCAAGAAAAAGAGATTGTCGATTTTTCGAAATAATTGTAATTGAACAAAAAAAATTTGTGATTCTATTGCCTGTTACAGGATTTGAACCCGTTACACCTGCTTACAAAGCAGTCACTCTAACCATTGAGCCATCGACTCTTCATGCTACAAGAAATTTGATTCTTATATTTCTATACAATTTTTAGTGAAACGGACAAACTTAATCGTTTAAATTTCATGAAATGCAATCGAGTTCGGTTTTAATATCAGAAATGCTCTTTCAATAGCACCAATAAAATATTTTTTTTCTTTTGAAATTTTTAATTGAGGTATAAAGATAAGAAAGAATTAAGCGAATTTACTAGATTCGACAATGACTTTCTTAAACGATAATCAGCATATTGATTGAATTATAATAGAAAATTCATGCATTTACTTTTTGAAGTATACGCCAATACGAACCAATAAGAAAATAGAGTATTATTCAAAACGCGGAACGAGCAAATTGCGTACCGTTCCCGGGCAATTACTCATGTCCTTCTTGATGATAAACGACATGGTCCAGGTGTTCCAATGTTCCGAGCGCTCGGCAAACCGGCAAACACCTTCAAAACGCTTCACTTATACCGATATGTCTCAAACGCGAGCAACCCTAGTGCTGAACCATTTTCCAGTTTTCCCCGATTTCCATTTCAGTTCGAACTCCTTCTGAACTGAAATATGCTCCTGCGAATATCTCACAATTTAGGCACAATCGTAAAATTAATAAATATCCAGGGCGGGTATTAAATAGATATGAATTAATTAAGATTCGAACATGGGTCGTAAATCTTGATGGCTCTTGCGTTGCGTCTGAGCACAGACTGACAGCATACTCTGAGGATGTATACGGTATATGGCATCACTTGAATGTAACGAAATAAATTGAATTATGAGATTCCGAACGAGTTTACATAATGTTAATGCAAATCAATTGCCGACGACTACCGACCGATCGTAAATCAATTTGCCATAGTTGAATTTGCTAGTGTGTCTGTCCTCTTCACCTCCATAGCAGCAGAGTCGGGTGGCACCACGGCGTGCAGCATCGAGTATTATATGGTGATGGCACTGGATGGTTTGTATTGGCCGGAGACACATTCACATGCATGGTATGCATGGTCCAGGCCAAGCGAGACGGAGTTACAGTACGCAAGGCGCACGTCGAAAGCTGCTCCAGCGAAGTATGATTAACGCGCGCGCTTTGATGAATTATTGTCTTTGCATTTTCGGTGCGTAAATAACAATTCGATTAATCAGTTGCTGTTCTGTATCTGGGCACATCTTCAACATGTGCGTAGGCACCATCCAAACGAACTTTAAAAAATTCTGAAAATTTACGGTTAAAGCCACAAAACACCCTCAGTCTTGTACACTATCAAAAAAAGAGCACAAATCTCTGTCCGCAACACTTCCTCGAATTTTAAAGTACTCAGTCTTATCGAATGCAGGCGATCTATATTCTTGGGCCCTTCGTCTTCCGTCACCCCATGCGAAGGCCGTTTTTTATTTGTTGCTGTTTAGTGTAGATTCACGTATAGATGTTTGTACTTACTACTACAAGTGTACTGGAAAAAGACGAAAAGACTGGGCAAGTAGGCAAGAAACGAGCCTAAAAAGAAGAAGAACAAGGTGCGCACTACAGTCTGGGGTTGGTTGATTCGGCCGAAAAACCCCCTTAGCAACCATGGAGCGAAGCAATCCTTCACGTCGAGAAGACATGGAGCGCACGTTGCTATGGAGATAAATCTCCTATCTTCCCCATTCGTAATTGGCTCTCTTTTCGTTTACGTTTAATTTCGTGTTAATTCCCCACTCATTAAACCCACTTCGTTGCCTCGCCCAAAATTACCTCTCATCTTAAAATTTAAATCCATTTTTAGATATTTATTTTGATTTATGTACCTAGCAATACACAAACTAATGTCTTAATGATTCATATTGGCTACATTAAAAAAGCATATAAAATATTATGGTAAGGTTAGGATAGTGTAATACTGAGCCCGTTAATTTTCTTTGGGCCTAGTTTTAATTATGCATTGTTCACCCGGAATAATTTTGCGAATTCAGAATTTGTTGCGAGAAAGGCTTGCTACTGTGCGAAGAGGTATTGCGCGGTAGAAGATGCCAAGGCACAGGAAATAAATAATAGGTAAACTAAACGTATGTAAATTGTATCCTATCCTCAATCCCGAGATTAAATTCCCCTCACGATAGCGCGAATCCCATTTATCCTGGCCAGGTCCGCGCGCACATGCTCTACGAAACAGCGGCGGTGGCGGAGGCAGGCACAACGCGTCCGTGAGGTCTCACCCTTAAGATGGATCGCCCGGTTTCTCCGCAGTATACTTTCAAATTAGTGTTATTGTACTACCACCAGTATAGCTAGGCTACACGAACATCTTCCTACAAATAATGCCTCTTGCCCACCGTGCAATTTCTTACAAATTCCATAGTAAAGGAAAAAAGTACAATTAGATGTATTTTGCTTGCAAGCAAAAAAGAAATAAATGACCTTTCTACAGAGAAATGAAACTAAGTACGATAGTCATAAAATTATGAATATGGATATAACGGTAGTTTCAATAGATACCTATTCAAGGCCAGCAATGAAACTTTCAGGTAAACCGAAAAAAATATATGAAGCAAGCAAGGTCAACTAGAAAATTTAAAAAAGACTAGTATAGAGGAAGCCGACTTACATTTCTACGAGAAGCTTGCTTCAGTTGTGAAAAGAAGTGCAATAAGTCAAATTGCACCATCTGCGGTCTGCGAAAAAGCTCCGCGCGGCGCGGACTAATCTAATTGCTGGCCTCATAAAGCCATCTTCGCGTTGCGTGCGTGCGTCCACGACGTCGGCGGATAGAGACATCTTGCGGTTCGCGGAATACGAAGGCCATAAAGCAAACCGGGCGAGGGCATAAATCGCAAAGGAGAAGCCCAAGAGCTCCACGACCAGAGCGACCATATAGCGTCATACAAATTCTCAATTAGTCGCTTCAACGTGCGGCGCGCATCCCGCGGCTTCTTTATTAAACAGTAAATACCGGGTGCGTAAATTATCGGCGCATACGAAGGCATGCCGCGAGAAGAATTATAGCAGCTATGAGGCATGCTACTTTTCGGCACGACAATTTAATGAATATAAATATTGCAATTAAATAAACCCCAGGTAATTACCTACACAGCCAAAAATGTATAACCAACAAAGAAGTCATAGTATCTTGGTGGTCATGTCAAAGATGCAGACAATTGTCATGTGGTAAGACCATTCACCTCGCAATAAAGTCGTCTTGAAGAGATATCACCTCATCTTATCTTAATTTGTTCAGATAGACCAGGACGTGGGCCATTAATTAAAACCGAAAATCAAAAAGTGCATTCGTATAATGCAGACGTTCGTTTCCAGAAATTGGTAGCTTCTTTAGCAACTTAATGCTGAATGTCGCAGTGCGTTCGTTGAGAGTGGATTTGTGCAATTTAAGTTAGTGCACATACAGTGGTCTTATCGATGCCGTCGATCTGACAGACTGCGCGCGGGAAACGAGTTTGAACTCTTGCCCATGCTGAAAAGTCACTCGTTGTAATCTTAGTACACCGGACATCTCCATCGCAAATCCAGCTTGAAATCGCTATGAAAACTGAAGGCATGTACTATGTCCTACATGCTTACTCGACTTGTCTTACAAGCAATTAAAACAAGAAGAAAACCGAGGGATGCAAAAAGAGTTTGGTTGATTCAAGTTTTTCGGCTAGTTAGAGAGACTAAAGGTCAGATTCTGGGCTAAACACGAATCCAGACGACACGAACTTGTTAATTACAACACACGACAATCTAAATCTTGGCGTGGGGTATGGAAAGCAAGTCGGGAATGCGAAGCACGTGAAAATCGTGCCCTCGGATCGACGATCATTCGATAAACGCCAAAGTTGCTGCTTGGATACGTGGCGCACGTTGCGAATAAATTCATTAACTGAACAACAACTACTCCCCGGAGGGTCCAGTATCCATGGACCACCAATAACATCGCTTTGATCGATTATGAGCAGCAACCGTGCTTTTTTTCTATCAAAGTTCTAAACGAGAAAATCACACATTGAGAAACAGCGAATGGAATTGGAATAAAGGAGTATCGTCATACCACTGTACGTATATGAACACAGCGATATCTCATATATATTCCCATATTCCCACCCGTTTGTCGCAATCAACATCCGGTTTTCCAGTCTAGCAGAGAAAGAAGTGAATTTGTTGCGCGCCATCAGCACGGCTTCCAGACTCGGCGAAAATACAACATGCAGAGGCTAGCAAAACCTCCCTCCGCGCATCGTCGCTCGCATTCTTATTCCCATTCGACTCGCCTTTTATTTCTTCGCTCTTACAGCAGCCGGAACCCCCTTTGGCTGCTATGCATCAGCCAACTCATTTTGCTTTTTGCGAATATAAAAAATACGTTTCTCTTGATACTTTTGTATGCATGTGTGTTTGCAATGTTTTTCTAGAATTTGAGGATGGCAACTTTGCAGCGACTGCAATAATAACGCTGGTGGTGGGTGTTGGCAATCTTGATCTATTTGTTCAGTGATCCCCGCTGGCGACAGGACGCCCCCTTCGGGTTCTTATCTTCGCCACGCACTTCTCCATCCTGCGGTGGCCAATAAATGCTACAAACCAAGACGGTCCAAAATGGGAATAAGAAGAAGCAGGCACCCTTGAGCGAAAGAAGGAAGGATCCAGGGGCAAGGTAAGGTTGAGCTGTAGATAATCGTATATTGGAAAGTAGGCCCCTTCCATGAGTACAGGAAGAAGGATTTATGGGAGTGCTGGAAATTATATTTCAAGGTATAATAATGCATCAAATTCGGTTAGATGTATGGCAAATATAAATCCAGAATTAAATATTGGAATGGGAAGAATGGGCATGGGCTTTGGCTCCATGCGCAGCCAAATACAAGTGAAAGATGAACAAGAGACTAGGTGTACCCGAAAAATATCCAAAAGTATTAGATTACAAACTAACCAGGAAAGACCTTTCTGAAAAAGCAGTCGATATTTTGATACAAATTTGAAACAAATGTACCATGAAATTAGCATAAATAACGAAATAATAATGCATTTCTAGGTTGGATGATGGTTTGGAGAAGACCAGTTGGAATGCGAAGCTGGATGAGTTGCAGTATAGAAGAGTATGGCGGTTCTGCGAGTGTTCCCGTTACGATATATTGCGCTGCGAACGTCGGCCGACGCGGCATTACTCAACTGTAAGCCGGAACAATCCCCCAATTTATCCGAGGCCGGCGGTGGTAGAAGCGCGCGGTGCGGAGAAGGGAAGGTGCAGTGAGTTGGGGGCTTTTGGACGGGCGAGCGCGAGCGCGGATCTCATTGGGATTTGATGAAACTCCGGGTGCGCGCAAACCCGCTAATCCGACCGGTTAACTAGCTTTGCAAAATAGATACGCAATCCAAAAAGTTTAATTTACAGAGGCTGCGTTACCGCGATACGAGGCCCCCGACCGTCGAGCCAAGCGACGTAAATCAAATAGCGATTTATTGCGATTCAAACGTGCCGTCGTTCTGCCAACTTTGACCGAAAAAATAAACAAAAACAAGGCGAGTTGGAGTAGTAGTTGGTTCTCGATTGAAAAGCGTGGCCGCGCGCCGGAAAACGAGCTAAATTGCCTGCGAATCCTCATCTATCATTCGGTGTGTGTCGCGAAGGACACGTTTGCCGAAACAAGTAATATCGAAATCGATCCGTCGGGAAATAAGTTTTTCAATGCGCGACGTGCCTGCCAGAAGGAAAGCTCGACGAGTAGGCAAACATAGAATTGAAAAAGTTATCGCCCCGAGTAGTAACAACAACAAGAACGGAGGAAGAGAAAAAAAGTTAGGAAGACGGATATAAAGAAGTTGCGCTGCAGTTTCGTATTTATTGAGTTTGAAGGAAATTCACAAAACTGGCGCGGAACGTTCGACGACACAACGGGAATAGAAAGCGAGTTAAGAGTTGTACACACTGGGAATCACGATTTAGAATCAGGGATTTCATTTTCATTCCTTCCAGGGCAGTTATTTTGTAGAGAAGTTGTTGCTAGTTCGCAATCAAGATGTTCATTTGTTTGACGAAAAAAAAAGCAACTAATTCAAATGTGTTAGATTTGGCGGAGGATGCATTTCAAAATTTATGGGCAATATTGTACAAGGATGAGTTTGGGGAGTTTGGTATGGGATGGTATCGTAGCGGAGAAAGCTGAAGATAACGAGACGGATGTTGCTAGGAGCTTCTCTTCTGCAATCGTTCGCAGCAAACAGACGATATGTGTATGCTATGCGGGTCGCACACAGTATATTGGATGCGAAGGCGAAGGGTGAGGCAAGGATCTCGGCGTCGGCAGCAGTATATCGGGAGGTGGGAGATTCGGGATAGAGGGAGGCCATGTGCGATGCGACACGACGGCGACGGCCGTCACATTGCTCATTCTTCGCGCACTCAGCACATTTTAAAATGTATCAGCCCCACTATAAAATTACAATAAGTTATGTCGTCTCTTGCTATCCAGGTCCTGCAGTGCCAGACCTGCTTTATTTCTCATTGTACAATTGCACCATTTTTACGTGAGTTTGCAACATGCAAGCAAAATCTATTGATCCAAGAATTTCATGCTTAACACGCATAAACCTAATTGGATTTTTTGAAGAAAATAGATTGGACCAAATTCGCACACACAGGCTGGACAAAAAGATTTAAGTGGAAAGTGTATCCGCAAGGATAAAGAGCAGATGGTTCGTGCGCTCGCCAGTTTTTGGTGTTTTCCAGCATCATAATTGTGATTTAGGTGCACGCAGAACGTGCTCCGACAAGCGAAGAAACAAGGAAGAAGACGAGGGGGATGAAATTACGACTAGCGGTGCTCGCGATGTTTAGCAAACATGCGATCGTGTTGAAAAATTAAAAATTTCCAACGGACTTCATCCTCCTGTTCTCCCTTTATTTTCCATGTTTGCGGTTCCCGAACGTCGTTTATTATGGTCTGGTCGACTGCTGCTCATCCCAGAGCAACATGCAAAAAATTTATTTCTATATTTATATAGGATATGGCTATGGAAGAAATGCACAATATATGTGCTATATAGGAAATCATTATCATCGCAGACAGATAAACAAACGTATCGCGTTTCGCCAAACGGAAGTCATCCCGGGATGATTCATGCATGCGGATTTATGATATCGGAATGTGGATGAGCGCGCGCGAGAGCCAACGAGTCCAAGGAACTGCAAACAAATTCGAACTCAAAACTTCTAGAGTAAAAAGAACGTCGTCGCATCTGCAAGGCAGAGAAAAAAGCTCAGAAATGTTTTAAAAATATATGTGTATGAGAGTTTAACCCATTGAGCACGGCATACAACAATGCAAATAATACACAAAATAAACTATGTTTCTTAGGCGCAGAAGATGGTAGCATCGTCATTTGTATCTCAGGCATGCGTAAATAAATCGGTTTGATGTAAATGATTTACGTGCTACCTAAAAATGTACAATAAAAAAGATAGAGCGCAAATTTAGATAATGCATATATTTCGCAGACGTATAAATCAGGGGAAGCGCACTCGAAAGAGAGCCAAAGAAAAGAGGAAGCCAACTTCGCATACAAATCATACAAATGGTTTCGGCATATCGCAATAATACAAATTTACTAATGTAAAAATCATGAGAGGGATATTTATATTTACGATTTCCTAACTCTTCGCGTTTCCACTCGTACTTTACAAACTTTATCGAACAACAAACAAAATGGTTTTGGTCAAGCAATAAGAAGATGAATCTAACCAGATCAAAAGTAGTTAACTTAAGACAAAATTACATTGCCCAGAAGAAATAATAACACACTTCTAAATCAAGCAAGAAAAAAATGAGATAATTACATAATCAACATGTAGCATCATAACCAATCTCATGGACCAAAAGCCAGGCGATCGGTAATCAATTTGGTGACCGTTCCAAAAGTGGGAGCAACGCAAAGGCTGCATTTATAGAAACGACTACAAATTACAATTTCCGGTGGCTACCGATGCAGAGGCAGGAGATATACGACCGACGTCCTCTTTCATATACTTTCATAAACATGGCATGATCCTCCTTCCTCACATAGGATTGCGCTTGCTCCATTATAGTATTTATTCAACTTCTCGCTGACCGTGCGCCAACAGACTGCAGCATATGATAAAATATTACTGATTAAAAGCGTAATAAACACGTGTACGCCTAGTGAGCATAGTGCCCAGTTGCGCGCACGTATGGCACTTAGTAATTAAACAAATCGCGAATCATAAAGTGCACTTTGTTATAAATTAATTTGCGTTTCGGGGCATGCCTCTCGTCGCTGTCGACGACTGCTCTTCTCATGCTATAACTATATCTACATCCGCACCAGCCCAAACCAGCCAGACAATGAGAGGACGGACATAGAATGGCAATGCTTGGCAGAATACCCGACAAGGATGTGTGTTAATGTGTAAATTAAAACATGCGTACTTGGCGCTTTGATCAACGATTCGTTAATGGGTGTTATCAAGTTTAATATGATTTTCGATTTCGGGCAAAGCAATGAGAAATTAATGAATTTATGTGTGTTTTTCTAAACAAAACTCGAAACAAGGCAAACAAGAATTATTAGGAAAATGGGAGATGGTTGGCGACCTGGCCTGAGCATTAATCAAGTCAACAAATTCTGGGAACGCGTTGTAAATCTTGGAAATCATTTGAATTTTGAATAATGTCTTGTTTAGGTTTAGATCTTCTGCTGGCAGAAGAACAGAACAAAGGCTGAAAGAAGAGATGTGTGGGTAAATAAGACAAAAGTGACTATTTTGTTTATTTATTTATGTGCGTTTTTAAGAACGAACATCTCTATCTGTACGACTATCTATTTGGAATGAAGAAAGATTTGTGTAGTTTCTCGGTCATTCAAGGTCATCTCTGAAATTTACGTTAGTGATCTGTATACCTCAATAATATTGTCTTCTCAGCAAAGAAGAAACCATTTTCCTTCTCGTGCTTCAAGTAATTTATCGAGCGCTGAATTGTTACCGTAATAAATAAGCGAATAAAGAATAAAAGTAAATAAGAACAAATAAAGTCGGAGGCCGCTTGTAAATAAGCGGAAAGCTTGATGTATTTGTTAGTTCAGGCGCTTCCCGGTTTAAAATATGGCCGAACACAAACGCCGGTCCGAATATACCGCGCGCTTCCATCGCCTTTACGAAGGCGGCGGCAACTGCGCATAGATGCAAAAACTCGGAGATGCAAAGGAAGCAATTTTCTAAAGCGCCGCCCGTGTCCGCGCCACGCCGTTCGCATATTCATTAGGATTTTCGTACTGCTTTTCATTGCGTTCCTTTTTAAACGGTTTAAGCAAAGCTCTCTTTCGCCAGAGTGGAATGCTTGTTGTTAAGCCTACGAGCACACAATGCTCGAAATGAAATTCGTGCCTCTTTCAGGAGATAGATGGGCGTTCTCACGTTTTTGGAAGTTTTACACGTCGCTGGCTCAAAACGAACGTGACATCAAACGTCTTCGATGATGGTAGCCACGACTGCGACGGAATTATATTTAACTCCCGCACAGATTTTTTTTTAAATTTGTTGGGAGCCAAGCCGAAGCTCGACTGAGGAAAATCCCCAAAGTAAGCCCAATACTCTTCCGGCTGGGTGCGAGCTGCAGTCGACGCAATAAAACAAATCTCCAGAGAATTATTGCGCGAGCTCAATGCATGACAGCTGCGGAGCTTTTGCTTTAAGAAAATACTAATCTATATGAAACAGGCCAGAAATGTATAGCAAGGAAG
>JARJDU010011857.1:0-24971 GCA_030264695.1 Lissagria laeviuscula
ACTTTAGCGGCTTATATATCGAGTTAAATGCAAAAATCGTTAATTCGGTTGCAATACGGGCGTATATTATTGATCGCTAAATAATGCACTTTTCGAATTTGGAGAAAATATTAAATACCCTAGTCGTACATTTACTCAGGGCATACTCATCGAAATCCAATCTTGTATTGCTGTTCTTTACTTAAAACATTCGTGGCAATACACATTAGACCTCACCTTTTCCGCCCGCTTTAAACCGGATCTTCCGGAGAATCAGTTCTTTGGGTGAATGAGCCTCTTAAATAAGTTTTTATTGATTTTCGATTCGAAAATGATCTTTTAGCATTAGCTGTAGCCACAAGAATTGTAACAAATAACATTATTCATACTTCAGGAAAGCTGCATGACATAAAATGATTGTTTATTATTAACAAATCAGCATGTTCTCTAATACACGAAGACTTTTCCATTTCGTGTCTGAAGCTGGACCGAAAGCAGAATTTCCCTAGCAAATGATTCAGATATGTCTTTCTTAAACATTTCAACAAATTCTAGAGCTTTTGTTATTAGATCCGTATAGTTTAAACTTTGCAAAGTGGCAGGTTGCAAACCACTGAAATTGAAAACAATTTCATTCATTGGATGGAGACGAAATTTCAGTTGATTAATCATGATGTCCAATATTCTATAAAGAATATTTATTCACTTTGAACAAACTTTGCGGATCATGAAGACGCTCATCTTCGCAAAGTTCGTCAAAATGGCGGTTCACATACTATTGATGGGTTTTTGAATATTCAAGGTTGATAGAGCGCTTTTCTGCTACACTGATTGCTTCCTTTTTAATTTTTCAAATTGATAGGTCAATACCTTTCCAATTCTTCCAGACAAATTGTCAAACGTTTTAAGGTATTCGAAATATCGATGGATTTTTTGTAGTGCTTTTGAGTCTGAAATATAGTTACGCCACTGAAAATGGTTCTAGTTGGCATTGGAAAAGGAAATTTTATCTCCTCTTCACAAATCTTGTTTCAATATAGCTTGTGTCAAGTGTCTTCAGACAATTTACATCCAGGACCTGTTTCTGTTTTCCACTTTGAAATTAAACTCTGAGTTTTGAGTGACAAATAGACAATTCTTTGAGGAGATCCAAGGCATAACTTGTGTATGTTATTATAACTTTTTTGTCTGACAACAAGTATATTTATTATGTTTTTTCAATTTGCATTTTCATTCAGCATTATGCTGTTTCCAACTGGCATATGAACCCTTGACGAGCCCCTGTGTTGAGTTATAGGAATGCAACATGTGTTCATTTTTTTTGCGTTGCCATTTGTATTAAAAAGAAACATTTTTCGTCGACGTGTGGCATACTATATGTGTCGCATTAATAAAGAGAAAGTTACATGTGTGCGCATCATTTCGAAAACTAAAATTATAAAATGTTTATTCCAATCTTTGGCAATGACATTCCTTTTAATATTTGCGATAATATATTATGCGGTTTATGTTTTTAATAAATTGGCCAAAACAAGATCGTCTATTTATAGCTTATTGCTTGAGGCAAGCTTCTACTATTGACGTTCCTTGAGTCATCTAGCGCTGACTACACAAAATAGCTCTCTAATTATGTAGAAAATCATAATATGTATTGTGAAATAATGAATAATTAGATAGTTCAATTAATGTTATTTTTCTTTGTTCGAAAACCTCATGCTATTTATTCGTGGGCTATCATATAAATGTTGCACTTAAATATTTACAACAAACAACAAAAAAAAGGTTGAGGTTTAACAAAAAAAAAAGTCACCATTCGTATACAGCATTCAAAAGAAGAAGAAAAAAAAAACTAACAACCTGTAGACATTGTGAAAGGTTTTTCCAACCTGTTCTCAAATGCGTCTAGGTAGGAATTCCCTTCTGTACGACAAAAGCCTTCACTAGAAATTTAAACGAATTCAGAGAACAGCAGGTAGTGCCTTTATAAGGTCATACCACAAGGAACAAAGTACTTTGAGATGGAATATAATCTCTTCCTTTCTTCTCGCCCCTAAGAAAGAAACCGTTCTAAGCGTGGATGACATTAGTTTATGTGGGTTGATTGTGCTATATAAAAATAAAATGGAAAGTTGCCCACGACAATCTATCAACTAATTCAAACCGTCAACGGTAAAATTTCGGTTTTCCTCCCTGAAATATGTATATACAGTGGAACATCGCATAACGAGCCTCTTGCATAACGAGCGATTCGCATAATGAGCAAAACATATTTTAAAAACAATGACTTACTTAACGAGAAATATTTTATATTATTTGATTTCGGTAAAAATTGTTCCGCTAAATGAGTGTATCGCATTACGAGTAAGACTCCGGAACAAATTATGCCCGTTATGCTAGGTTTCGCTGTATGTGAATTTTAATTATAGCATATTTTAACTATAGAATTACTATTATTTATAAATCATACATATAAAGGAGTAAAGACTATCTATGGTCATTCCATTGCAAATCTCGCTTTTAAATCGCTCACCACACTTAACTCTTGTCTAGGACCCACTGTGTTGCTAAGACGGCCATGCATACATAGTTTAAACAGCATTCAAGTAGCGTTTAAATCAACGTCTCAAACTAAGTTCTCAATATTTAAGGCAAAATCCAATTCACCAAATAAGCAACAACAGACTTTCCGTTCGCCGGTTAGCAACGATGGAATTATACAAAATCCGGGCAAACCCAAAAATACTTCTATTTGACGAACAACTTGCTCTAATATACACCACCCACCTTTTTAAATCTGTAATCCACTCGCAGGTATAAAATTATAAGAAAATTTAGTATGAAAATGACAACCTGACATTGTTGAAATCCGTCGCTATTTATAACTACCACAAATTGAAATTATACAAAGTTTTAATCTTTAAACAAAGACAAGAACATCAAAACAAAGGGACTCAAACAGCGGCTTTATTTTCAGCTTTTCAGCTGCATATCCTCGTAATATATCGCTCGGTTCAGCAGTGGCACACTCACTATTGATTCATAAGATTCTCTTTGTTCCTTTGTGCGTTACACAAATGATAATGTTTGTACCGTTTGCTAATTGTTTTAGTAATGCATTCCAAATATTCATGTTCACAAAAATGATATGAAATTACCGTGACAATTGCTAATGACAAGAAAAGAATTTATGTATAGGCATTGTACGAATCGAACATAATTTTAAATAAAATTCATTTCGTTTTATTGATTCCATACATCTAACACAATACAAAGAAATTCGTCGAACTGGTATAATATCGGTTTATTACAGAAATGTCTAGCATTAATTTTTATGACATTCACACGGCATCGATAACTCTCATTGGAAAAGCACCATTGCAAGAATGCGATTAAAGCGTAATCGAAACATCTTCAGGCAACAAATTTGCAACCCCCACGGTAATAGGCAGAGTCGTAAAACGTTTAGTTTCTTCTTTACCCGGAGCAGATGTGAACAATTCGGTTTCGGGTAATTTTATCGGCACCACAGGGAGGTCAGTCTTTCCATTCGAAACCCCCGATGGCATTAAAGTCGTGGTTTCCAGCGTCGCATTTTTGTTTCTTATGAAAGGTTCGTGAAAGACAATAGTAGGTCGGCTCCAATGCTGATGATTGGAATTATTTTGAATATCGGGCAGACGCCCGTCGATACTTGCCGATGGCGTCGCAATTGTCGACGATGTTGTTGCCCAGACTGGCGTCGCCGAACGGCGCGTTGTTTGACTGAAGGTACCATAGTCACCCGCATTCGATGGCCACGGTTTTCCTGGTGGAATAATCTGCGAGATGTGCGAACCCGATGGGTTTGGCGAGTATGATGGTCGATTAGGTTTTGGATATCCTAGCTGTGGCCTGGACAATGACCAGGGCATCAATGTGAGGATGCACGCGCATTGAAAAATGTAGGAGCTCACTAAAAACAAATGAAGTCGTATAATAAATGGTATAAATTGGAATATCTTAGATAAGCATGATATTATACTTACTTCTTGCTAATAAATAGGTTTTATTGCTCTGGATTGCACTTAGTTACTTTTTGCGTTTGATACACTTCCTCTCATCGCGGATTAACTCGATGTGCATCCGAAGAGAAGAGTTCACTAGCAAATACGTCTTCTTCTTTAATATATACCGGGATTTAACATGTGGGAATACCAAAAAACCTGTTCTGAATGTAGGTACTAAACCAAGAAAGAAACCCAACCAAATGTAATAACACGTGTGCCTACTTTTTATTTTATTACGTTCTGCCTTCGGAGTAGGGTTGTCAAACGCTACTGTTTTCTTCTTTCGTATGCTATACAAGAGTCACTTTTGCAGATTCAAACTATGAAGTGTGTATTCCCTATGACTCTTATGAGGCTTACTTTGAAGGCCATTTATATAGCTGGCCTATATAAGTCATCAAGGGGCCGTTTACTGACCTCGGACCGCTAAATTACCACTCCTGCTTAATTAAAAATATATACATATAAAATACACTCAATGTATAATTAATCATTCTTGGTATTGTATTACTATTATATCCAAATTAATCTTTTTTTTTGAAAATATTTGGAAAATACGATAATAAGAAGAAATGGAATATTTTTTCCATTCAGTGGCCATTTACCTCCAAACTGGTATAGTAAACTTTGTGTTATCGCCGTAATTGATTGTGATCACACTAATTGAGCATTTTTTCTGCATACTTTTTAAGCTGCTAAAATCTATATTTTAAAACTAGTTTAGAAAATCTTGAAAAACGTACTTTAACTTGAGCGGCTTATATATCGAGTTGAAGGCAAAAATAGCAAATTCGGCGACGTTACGGGCGTATATTATTTATCGCTTAATGCTGTACTTTACAAATTTTGCAAAAATATCAAAATCAAGCCGTAATCAGACACGAACCAAAAGTAAATTTTTGTACCATAGTCATTGAAATCCAACCTTGTATTGCTGTCTTTTACTTAAGCCACCTTTTCTTGTTGCCCGCTTTAACTCAGACTCCCCGGAGAAACAGTTCGTCGGGTAAATGAGCCTCTTAAAAGAAAAAAGATCAAAAACTACAATTTTGTAATGTTATTGGTTGTCTATTACACAATTTTACAAACTATCGATTCAGCCGCAAAGCACTTCACTCTAAAGCCACCGATCTTTTAAATACCTTAAAACGTTTGACAAATTCGAAAATTTAAAAAGGAAGCAAATAGTGTAGCAGAAAAGCGCGCTATCAACCTTGAATATTCTAAAACTTATCAGAAGTATGTGAAACGCCATTTTGACGAACTTGATGCGAAGATGAGCGTCTTCAAGATCTAGAAAGTTTGTTCAAAGTGAATATATTTCATATAATATTGGAGATCATTATTAATCAACTGAAATTTCGTCTCCTTTCAATGAATGAAATTGTTTTCAATATCAGTGGTTTGCAACCTGCCACTTTGCAAAATTGAAACGAAACGGATCTATTAACAAAAGCTCTAGAATTTGTTGAAATGTTTTAGAAAGACATATCTGAATCAGTTGCTAGGGAAATTCTCAGTTTTCGGCCCACCTTTAGATACGAAATAGAAAAGTCTAAACAATCATTTTATGTCATGCAGCTTTCCTGAAGTATGTACTGCATTATTGTCATTTGTTACAATGCCTGTGAGTAGAGCTAGTGCTGAAAGATCATTTTCGCAACTAAAACTAATAAAAACCTAATTAAGGAACTATATGGGACAAGACAGGCTCGTAACTTGGCTATTCTGTTTGTTAAAAATTCTATGGCCCGATCTTTGATGACGTTATTGATACTTTTACGGAACAAAAAGCTTTTTTTTATTGATAACTATCTTGTAAAGATTAAATTGTTATATTATTTAACTAAAATGCATATAATATTACTATTGAGTAACTACTTCAGTGATTTACAAAAAATTAAATCACTTCTTGACGATTTATATTATTGTCTCATCCAATGAATTCGCCACGGGCTTCAGATAGTATAGTTACGCTCCGTTTCCAACGAAATTTTGCTCAAAATCTGTGGAAACAAAGGAACTATCAGCACTGCGTACCAAATATTTTCTACCGTCAGCAATAGGGACGCTTTTATTATTATCCCACCGATCGTATAAAGCTCGCAGCAGAACTGCTAGGGTGGATTGCAAGGCCACCGAACAAAGACAGTTCGGGACCCTATTTTATCCTGGATAGCAGAGGGAGCGTGATTACCGTGAGTGTTCCTGGTTTCACAGATCAATCCTCGAACACCCTCCTAGTAGAAAATACATTGCATCGCTCGAATGAATTTAATATCCATGTCAATATTAAAATCTTTATATCAGTTACATGCTTAAAAAGGGGAATGTGAAGGAAACTATCTGTAATTTGCAAATATTTGATTTATTATATCATATTATCATATATTTGATAAGAGAGTGTTGGTATATTTGTTTTAAAAGTATTTTATTTGAATTGCAAAGAACATTATTGTTTATTTCGTAATACATATATGTTATAATAAAATCATATACAATCATACATCTATATATCTACATTAAAAAAAAAACCAAGAATTATGATGAATTTCTAGATATAAATGAAAAAACATTTGAATAATCAACTTGACAAATATCTGAAGAATGACAGAATGATACTTTTGACAATGACATAAACAGATTTGACACAAATCTTAAGTTTGAGTGCGACAGTTTACACTACCCAAAAATTTATTGTTTTGTAAATTTGTTTATAATATTAAATGCACTTTACTACACACTATTAATAATGAAGTAATATATAAACTTTATAAACTCTATTAAATTTAAATTAAAATGGCATTTTTAGAGGTAAGTAGCTAATTCTTGCAAATAAAAAAGTAAGGTTATAATTTGCAATTTTCCTTTACAGTGGAGAAAGTTCAATTTCTTCGATTTAAAAAAAAACGTTGATGATGGACGTCTTGCAGATTTATTTAAGGTAAATCCATAAGTTCTATTACTATCAATGCGTTATCTATAATTAATATAAAATGTATTTAAACTTTTAGGAATCGAACATTACTGTCACCACTAGTGGCAACAATAATTTGATAATTGGTGATTCATTAGGACAAATTCATATTGTTTCAAGAACATGGTCAATCACCACTTTTCGTGCTTATGAATTATGTATTACTTTAGCCCAGCAGTTACGGAATTCCCCACACCTTGTTACAATAGGAGTGAGTAACTTTAAGCTTTTAGTTTCCAAATGAATATAGTTATAATCTAAATTTATAGGAGGATGAATCTGGTATTAATCCCATAATAAAAGTTTGGGATACTAGTCGTTTGGATAAAAATAACCAGCCTTATTGCATGAGAGTTACTCGTACAAATTCACCGAATCAAGCTGTAAAACCTAGTGTGCTTTGTGTACATGAAAATATGCAATTAATGGCTGTAGGATTTGTTGATGGGACTTTGCTTTTATATCGTGGGGATGTTACACGGGAACGTGGCTCAAGAATGAAAACATTACGAGAGGCCAGTTCCTGTGTTACTGGTCTTGCATTCAAATCTACAGCAAACACCACATTGTTATATGTTGTAACTGAAAATAGTATTTATATCTATAACATCACTCATAAAGATAGGGAAGTTATGGTAAGTGATTAAGAATCCTTTTGTATGTATTATCATCGCACTTTAGACTTTAATTCAAAGGTTTGCATTTTAGTCATTGCTTGATAACAAAGGATGCTTGAAGAATTGTTCAGTCTTGGCAGAATCACTGCAAGAAAGCCATTTCATGGTAGCACGACTTGATGTAAGTTGTTTAAATAGATAAGGAAAATCCATATTAAAATTCAATCATGTTTACAGGCTATTTATTGTTACACATCTGATGGGAAAGGGCCATGTTACGCTGTCGATGGTGAAAAAGTAATGTTACAATGGTTTCGAAGCTATTTAATCATCGTCTCAAAAGCGACTCGCTTAACACCCACCCAAAACTCACCAGGAATGCCAACAGCTACAACAAACAGTCATCTCATCACTGTATTGGATATACAAAACAAATTCATTGTATTCCAAACACCCGTTGACGAGATATGCGCCATATTAAACGAATGGGGCGGTTTTTACATAATCGATGCTCGCAATAACATCTTCCATCTAAACGAGAAAGATCTGCAGGCGAAACTTTCAGTCCTATTCAAAAAGAATCTGTACGATATCGCCATTCGCATTGCGAAATCGCAACAATACGACTCCGACGGTTTAATCGACATTTTCCGTCAATACGGCGATCATCTTTATGGCAAAAGCGATCATTCTGGTGCCATAGATCAATATGTGAAGACAATTGGAAAATTGGAGCCGTCATATGTGATACGAAAATTCATGGACTCGAAGCACATAGATAAATTGACTAGTTACCTGGAAGCTTTGCATAAACAAGGTCACGCTACTGAAGATCACACAACGTTGCTTTTGAATTGCTTTACAAAGTTAAACAAGACCGAGAACTTAAAGGAATTTATTTTGCAAAAGGACAAGGAACTCGATTTCGATGTAGATATCGCCATCAAGGTATGTCGTCAAGGCAGTCCGAAGGAAGCGTTAATGCTAGCTAAGCAGCATAAGAAGCACGATTGGTATATCAAGCTTCAATTGGAAGACCACGAGCGATATGCGGACATTGTCGATTATATCAGCGACCTTAGCTTTGAGGATGCTCAACATTACATGAAGAAATACGGCGGTGTGCTGATACATAATGCGGGACATCATGCGACACAATTCTTGAAGAAGCTCTGCACCAATTTTAGTTATTCTTCGAATATGGAGAAGCAGCGGGCGAATGCGGAAGACTATATCCATCTGTTTCTCAACGATTCCGCGCGATTAGTCGAGTTCCTAGATTATTTAATACTCGAAGGCTGTACTCTAAGCAGTGCTGTGTATGACACACTCTTGGAGCATTATTTGCAAGTGTGGCAAGCTGTTGATGGATCCGAGCGAGCAAAGCTCGGGCAGAAAGTGTTGAAGTTGTTGCAGAATCCGGATATTCAGTTGGATAAACATCAAGCTTTAGTTGTCTGTCATATGCATGGTTTCAGCGATGGTATATTGCACTTGTACGAAGAGCAGAAATTGTATCAACAAATTTTACGGTATCACATGTCGCTCAAGGATACGAACTCGGTTTTGGCTTGTTGCAAACGTTTTGGACATCAAGAGCCCACACTTTGGGTACAGTCTATGTGGTCATGTGTGCGTGATGCTGATTATTCTACGGATAATTTGCTGCCTGAGGTAAGATTTGATGCATTTAATACAATAATTGCATGTTGTACGTATTTTCAATTCAATCATTTATGCATCAAAATATTTAATATTCATGCATAAGATATTTTAATTTCATATGTAATATACTTTTACGTTACGATAGTGGTAAGTGACTATTTTGCCGCGCAGTGGCGAGGCGCGTACAACGCTTTACCTACTCAAACTCTAATAAGCTCGGTCGTTCGCTTTTCGTCCACAACGCACGGTTTACCGCTTTACCGCGTGGTCGTTGATAAAAGTATAATAACCATTCGTTATTATTACAATTGGCATTTACTTACTTTATATATGATTGCAGGTGTTAAATACCATAGCCAAAGAACGTCTCCTTTCACCGCAACTAGTAATCGAAGCAATTGGTACTGGCAAAGCAGAAATCACCTTGTCGCATATCAAGAAATACGTGACACAAGAACTACGCAAAGAACAAGAAGTGACCAGCGGCGATAAGGAGCTTACACAAAAATACAAAAAAGACACCAACGACCTAAAGAACAAACTAGAGAATTTAAAGAACGGGCCATTCTTAATTCAAGGCTCCCGATGTGCGGCATGCCATCATCCACTTGAATTACCAAGCTTGCATTTCCTCTGCCAACATTCCTATCATCTGCATTGCTTCCAAAGCTATTCAGAGAACGAGAACGAATGCTTGGCATGTCAACCGGATAACAAGAAAGTCGTGGAAAAGCTTAAGGCTAGGGAATACAATAAAGATCTGCATGAAATGTTCCATTCGCAATTGGACAAAGCTCCCGACGGTTTTTCGCTCGCCGCGGAATTTTTCCGCCGTGGAGTATTTAACACAGTTAAAGTAATTACTGAAAAACCGAAGCCGGCGTACCGCCCGCCTGAGAATATCGCACCGATGCCGGATTATGGTCTAGGCGCTGAAGCGCGCATTCGCGTTCAGGAAAACAAGCGTAGTACACCAATTATGCCAATTAGCGAAGGAAGGGTGCGCATTCAAGAGAATCGCTTTAGCTCATCTCTCGAGGCAAATATTATTCATCCTCGTGCGATGGCGCAATCTCCAAGTCCACACGTCGCAAGTTCCTTCTCATCGAATGCCTCTGCGCAAATAGGTAAGAATGTACAATCTATTGGTAATTCAAATAACTCTGGTGATATGACCGAGTATGATGAAGCGAAGAATCCTTTCAACAAAGACGATGAGGATAGATCGAAGAATCCTTTTAGCAAAGATCATGACGATAGATCGAAGAATCCTTTTAGCAAAGACGATGAGGATAGTAATTCCTGCAAGGATGATGAAGATGATTATGATAAAAATTTAAATCCTTTTGCTTAATGTTCTCTATTGACGCTTTAATGGCAACGGCGGAAGTTAGCTATACCTAAAATATAATAGCGTACACATATAAGATTCCATATTACCCTTTTATAATATAGATTTATGCAATGACTAAGTCGCTTTATGTATAACATAATAAATGAATTTAAACAACTACAGTGATATATGGGCAATTATATAGTTTGACTTTCTGGTTTGTTGTACGTATATGTAATGTATTCTATAGCTTTTTATTTTCTGCCAAAATTTCTTAAAACTTTAAAACTTTTCTTAATTTATATGATATTCATCAATATAAATATATAATATGTCTATGGCAAGAAACAAATGAATGTGTAAACGTTTTTGTTTTTGTTTCACGCACATAATCGAAATTGTCACTCGCATAAATTTTTTGTGGTGCACAGGTCATTTTATTCGTTGTTTTGTGATTTGAAAAATAATTTGTGTTTTGGTACTTCTTCGTTTCGAAAACATTATCAAATTAAATATGCAATTTAACTAGAATTGAAAAGATGTTTATTAACGTTTTAAATAGTGCATCTCTCTGTGCATCATTGGTTAAAACCAACTTCTACAGGTAAGTGAAATTTTGATATTTGATAATTTGCATGTGCTTTGATTATTCAATCGTATCCAGCTAAGACACAAAGCACCTATCGGTCGGCTAAACGTTGGAAACGTCGGTGACGTGCTGGCAAATATTTAACATATAACGTATAGCCATGCAGTGTTGCTTAAGAAAATACGTCGTACATATGACTATTAGGGATAAGAAAACTTACATTGGTGGATTACATTTTCTATAGCGGAACGATGATGGCAGTAATCACTAGTCCACCATCATCCGTTGACGTATTTTTGTTTTGTCTCTTTATTTTTTTTCGATGTTGTGCCGACGTTAAACAATGATCGCTCAAAAGAATGAATGATAAAAATCTTTAAATTTTTTGAAAAAAAAAAACAATTAAATTGACCAGTATGGGGAAAAATCATTTCTTAGTACCTTAGGATAATGGTGCATTTTTGTCGCTTCTTAATATAAGACAATAGATAAGCATATCTCTTGGCAAATAAATACAAATAAACAATTTTGTGTACATAATCTATAAACTGATTTTGTAATATGTGCGATACACGAAAAATATTCAATGCTAAATGGTACTCATTCTTTTGGTGATAAAGGCTTACATCGAATGCATTAAAAAATATCAAAAAGCAAACTTTGTTTTAAAATTATTAAGAGTATTTTGCGATATGTCGTAATCTGAATTACTAAAATGCTTATAATCAGTTATCCAAATTCATCGACTTTTCAAAAAAAAATTGGAAACCAAGAGTGGTAGGATAATTGTTATCAGAGTAATAAAATGCATACAAGCTGGATTATTTGAAATGCTGGGTTATGCCTTCTATATCGTGTATATAAATATAACATTATTTTTTTTAAAATAATTGTAGGACCGCTCATGGCAAATCAACTTATTACGAAATTCTAAACCTAAATCAGAATTGCACGAAAAAAGAAATTCGGAAAGCATACATTGATTTGTCCAAAAAGGTAAAAAAACATTTTTATAATTCCAATAAAATGAGATAACTGTGTATGATAACATTGAATGTTCAGTACCATCCTGACAAGAATGCGAATTTGGATCCAAAATTTTTCCGAGAATTAACCGACGCTTACCAAACCTTGAGTAAGAAGAATACACGCCGCGAATATGATTTTCGCATTGCAAATGATAACAGGCAATATCGACAAGGACCTTATCAAGAATCTTCATCTCGAAGGTATTGCATTATTCGGTGCATTTCGTGTATCATACTAATAAAATATAACTTTTAGAAAAATGAGAAGTGATGCATATTCCTACCGTTATAAAGATGAATGTTATGATAACTGTTATGATTACCATAACGACTTTCCTTTCCATGGCACCAGAAGAAATCAGAGGCTACCGAAATTTTTAATTATATTTGGTTCTTTAATAATAATGTCAATAGCTTTTTTGGTCCAAGTAATTGTGATAAAGTGAGTATTTTGTAATTTTTTTACTTTGTAATACACGCATACCTCGGTTTAACGAACTAATAGGGAACGACTTTTGTCCGTTAAACGAGAAATCCGTTAAATCGAAAATCTATGCAAACACATACTTAGAAGATAATAAAGTTGCATACGCGTATGCAAACAGAGCTCGACGGGAACGTCAGCTGTTTACCCGGAGCTTTCCCTGACAGTTAAGCAAGTAATTTCAATTGATTTCTCAATCACAATTTGTCCAAAATGTTCTTAAATCAGTAGTAATGCTATAACATTATAGAGGACGCACCATGTTCGTCAAACTCAAACTTGTCCGTTAAAGCCGATATCCGTTAAATCGCGGTCCGTTAAACCGAGGCATGAGTGTATAAGTTTAAAGAGTAGAAAAATGTTTTTTTTTTAACAAATTTGTATATCTTTTATACCATTTTAGAAACATTATGGGAGCCCGAGAGAAAGATATAATTCGTAAAAATATTTTAGTGAATCAACATTTAAAAAAATTACAACTACCACCAGATGACGACCATAACACTCAACAGCTGGCTGTTTTAAAAGAAAAACTTCGTCTTAATGACACTAAATGCGATTAAGTTATTCGGTCAATTAAATTGATACAAATCTAATAATTTTTTAATTCAATAGAAATTTCAGTAAATAATTGTAACATCTTTATTTAGCTTTATAGGCAACTCAATTTACAGCTGTTTAATTGGCTTGCATCACATGCGTTTATCAGTGGTGTGCTTCCTATTCCAACTTAAATAAACAAACAATGCAAGTGCAACGCGATCCTTCTAAACAAAACACCATACGTTGTATATTTTTCTGCGAATTTCATCCGACACAAGGTCCAATGATATCATACCAAGTACCAGAGAACTTCATTTCCAAAGAACTATTCGATAGCATCAGTGTCTACATTATAACTAAAGCAGAGCTACAGAGGAGTACAATTACTGTGTGAGTTGATAATTTACTTTAATTGACACCTAAGAAGGGCCTTAAATTTTGGACGATGATCTATAATTTATTTTTCGTTTTAGGACGTTAGCTGATTATAAGATCCTTGGCTTTCCCATTCGCATTGATGACAAAAAATATCCACGAAATGCATTCCATTTTAACTTATGCTTTGTCTGTGATAGCTGTGCACGTACTGTGCACTATGAACCTGTTGTTATGAAATTCTCAGAGTACCTGATGGCTATGGAAGTAGAGAGTAACTATTTGTCTGGTGGCGCTAAGCTTGCACCAGTTTTAGAACAAGTCTTAGATGCATTGAATACTCGAGGAGAATGTGCACTTACTGAAGGACCCACTGCAACTCATCTCAAAGTTGTTGACGTTCGAGTTGATCCCGTGCGCGTTGCGGATCACCAGGTGCCGGTGTTTGTGAAGCCGCTGCCGGATCGTGCATGGGACTTGACGACACACGCCGTTGCGCCACACATCAACGGCTTCAATCATGTGCTCCGCATTGCTACCCTCGCCGACGTGGAGAACAATCTAGTAAAAGCATGCGTACGGAACTTATTGTATTATGGAGTGGTAGCACTAGTGCCACTCTTTCAATATGGGAATGTTTATTGCACCACGCCGAAGTTAACTTTATTGGTGCAGGATGCGAGACTGCGGGAACGATGCTTGCGATATGTGGCTAAATCTGATCGGCAACGACCCTCGTTACGTGATGTTTTCCGTATGTATGCGGCGATGACTACAGGGACAACGATACGGGATCTGTGCCTTCGCATGAATCCATCGGCGTTATGGATCAACGAGCGGAAACTGGTGCAATTCGGGGTGCTTGAAGGACTCATTCGACGTGTGCATAAATATCCTGTACTCCTTGGCGAACCCGTGGCATTACAGAAGTCACTTGATGGTGCAGCGTGTCTTGATGAGATCTGTTGTTCAACCGGGGTGAGCGGTCAACAGTTGGAGGATCAACTCGAGCGGGATCATAATGTCGTATTAATATGGCGATAATACAAGCTTTTAAACTATGTGATCTTTTTGTTATGTTGTATAAAATTTTATTTTATTGTTGTACAAATTACTAATTATCGATGGGAAAGACCGTACTTGAGAAATTCACAAATGTATATAGATGTATGCAAAGGAAGAACAAATTGATTGTAATACAGGTTTTAAACTAAGTGGATAATTAATTAATACTGATATCAAATTAAATAAAATAAAATTATCAAAGGATGAAAATGTATTTCTTTACATTGTAAATAGGTAGGGCATGTTAAGAGGCTCATATACCCCACGAACTGTTTCTCCTGGGGGTCCGGGTTGAAGCGGGCAGTGAGGAAAAGATGAGGTCGAATGCGTATTGCCGCGTATGTTTTAAGTAAAGGACAGCAATACAAGGTTGGATTTCAATGACTATGGGCTGAGTACCAAGGGTCGGCAAAGTGCGACTTCCAAAGCGCATGAGACTCTTTATCGATGCGGTTTAAATAAAGAGGTGTGGGGCGGATGGGATAGAGCGCTCCGGGTGCCACTAGCTTCGGGGTGTCCAAGTGGACTTAAATAGAGAGGATTTACACGTTGATAAAGAAAATTATTTAATTTTTTGGTGAGGGCGGGTACTAAAAAAATTCTGACAAGAAGAGCTGCTCAATTTGAATTGAATTTCATTCCTGAGATTATGTTCTTTCGCTAATAAGTTTGTCTACCATTGGTCTATATTATAGACAATAGAAAATATATTTAAATAACACAATTCATAAATTAATAACGTCAATTACGATTCTACGGGCCAATAGTATGAATCCACACTTAACAGAAAGGTGTTGTAAAGTACTTAGAAGTCAACTTTCTGTAATCAACATTCCTGTAGGTGGTTTATGACGGACATCAATAACACAAACAAATGGACAGGAGAAAGAAAAGTTTTTAACAGTCAGAGAAAATGTTAAACCATTGGAAAAGGATATTCATATAAATTTTAAAATGTATATAAACTGTGAAAATTTTATCAACACAAATTGGAAATTGCGAAACGCGATTTAATTTCCATCCGCAAACTGGTTCGACAACGATTTTCCCACCCTTGGTCTATATCAATCATTTCAGAATTTAAAGCCGTTTTTACAAGGCGGGTGGGTGTTGCCTTGGCACGCAGACGGCCGAGTACCCAAAAACGGCACTTTTTTGTTTTTTTGTGCGATAGTGTTTACGATTTCATTAACAATCATTTAAAATATGTATTTTTATGGCTAAGTGCAGCTTTTCTTTGAATCTAAATGAATGTATTGATTAATCAAAAATGTATAAAAATTGATTTGAATCTTCCGGCATGCAGTAGCTTTTGCTTACTGAACTGGAAAGTTATGACCTCGAAAGTACGGTACGGCTTAACAAGTAGTTTTGCGTTCATTGTTTACATCATTCCAGCAATTTTCTATAAAATATGTACAGCATAAACCGATTTCATATTGAGCAAATTTGCAAACTGAGTCTACATCCCATTAAAGATCATTTTACAATGTATGCTGCTTTTCCAATTCGGAGTTATTTAACTTTGATGAGTTTGTGCATTTCAAACACCTATGAATTATTTGAAATCGAAACGTAACTACAAAACGAATTGGATGTGCGCGTGCGCAACGCACTTGCGCATGGCACATCGAAACGGAACGTCATGAAATGTGAAGCCACTTAAGCCATGAGATTCACTCGTGTGGTGTTCAATGCCGTGAGCAGCGTGCGTCATGTTTTAATGTGATATTATAATTTGTTGTTTACCTAGAGTTTAAAAGACGACCGGATTTAATTCATCACAATTAATAACATCGGTACAATTAATTAAATTAGTATGTCATATAAAATTTTAGCTATTATTCATATTATGAAATTAAATGTGAGACGTTGAATAATGCTGATAATGCTTTCTGCAGGTCATTGGTGATTAGGAGATCGCTCTCTGTTTACATAGAAAACATCATGTGGTTCTTCAATCAAACACCAAGTCACCTTCCAAAAGGCACAGGTGAGTAATTAAATTCGTTCAGGCTTGATTCCCAGAAAGTTAATAAATAAACTTTCTCTTCCGAATGGCACAGAATACGAAATTGAATGCATATTCAGCGTATTTAATAATTTTTATGAAAACCTCTATGTCATTACTTCATCAATATTAATCAGAACGTTAAATATACATACATTCAGGTTGCATTATGTACTGAAAATTTCATTATTTAAAGGCGTGTGTTTATGTGTACTTGTTTGTTTATGCTAATTGGTTGATACCTATGAAATGGTGTTTGAATTGAATGTTGGAATGCATTTTCTATTACAAATCAAGTTTTCATGTACTTAATAATATAACTATTAAATACTCCAATCCATTTGAATACCATAATTATGATTTAATAAGTACATGTTACATATTTCTATAAAATGTATAAATATGTTTTTGATTAAAATAGTACATACTGATACCAATGCATACTTAACTTGGATATAAGTGGCTTTTAGCAGCCACTTCAAATTATTAGAAACAATAATACATTTTGTCACATAATTAAATAACGCTTTTAACTAAATAATATATATTTTTAAATTGGGATAATAAATTGAGGCAAAGTGGACAGGTTTATATTCAAATTTATCCTGCTCCTCATAAAACGATGGTCAATCTGTCTCATTTGGCGAGGTTTTTATCTATCAATAGTTCTAATATACTCTCCTATAAACTTGGTTGTTTCAATAGAATTATTTTGAAGTGGCAGCTTTATCAAAAATTGCACTTTGTCGTACTGTAATAAGGTATCCCAAAAAAGTATATTATTTAATGTCAAAAACTGATTTCGTTCTCCGAACATTTAATCTAAAAGCAAGCTAAACTATAGTTTCATTTTGTATTCATTCTGGTCGATCCTCAAACGTCGGCACAACGTCGAGCAAAGGTGAAGGGCCAAAACAAAAATGCGTCGACGGATGATGATTGGCCAGTTAGCTAGTTAGCCAATTAGCCAGTAGTTATTGCTATCATCGTTCCGCTATATTGCCGCGATAGGAAATGCATACCGCCGACGCAAGTTTTCTTGGAGGTGCGAACTGCAAGCGCGAAATGAGCTCGTTGGAAGTGGGGTAGGAAGCGATTAACTTTGGCGTTAACTAATGCCAATATGAAGCTAGTGTTTAGCCGACGATGTTAAAACGAATTTTAAATGCATCGTTTTGCCAATGTAACCCAAATAAAGTCCATCAAGAGCTATATGCACTACGTATTTTCGTAAGCAGCGCTGCATTGGTAAACGTATGTTAAATGTTTGCCAGCACGTCGCTGACGTTCCCAACATTAGGCCGACGGATGGCGGCGCTTTGTGTGTTAGCAGGGTTATTAAACAGTTAATTTTTTAAATTTCAATGAAATCAAAGTAATTCTTTATAAAATGCGGGTTATCTTATCACAAAATTGACAATAGTTCAGTGTAGCCAACTTGAACAATTTAAAGCACCCATTCGCCCCTTTCTAAAATTTATTGTACATGAATTAAGTCGTATTCTAAATTGTCGTATTCAGGAAATTACATTCCTGGTGTTATGGACGTGATGCTTGACTACAAGAAAACTGGTATCTTCATGCGCTTTTACTATCCAACTGATGAGAAAATAACAATTCAAGTGAGTACAATTACACATCAATTTTACCTTTCTCTTCCATTTTCATATTTCTTCTTAATGTTGTTAGATGTGATTCATATAGCAATATTACTATTACAGCTTTCTTCCTAAAGTGATAAAATTATTGAGCACAAGATTTTGCAGTAACACTAAGCATTCATGTGTCACGTGATGTGACACAGTATTAGGCATTTGAGCAATACGTAAATTTATGAATAATAGTCCGTAAAATAAATACAATGTATTGACAGCAAATCTTCTGCCCATCAACTTCTTCTTTCGGATCTACATTCATTTATGGATTTTGGCGTCCTCTACGATTTTCAGCAACTTTGCTCCAATTCCTTATACCTATTTCCCTTATATCCCCTCTCAGGTTTTCCTGCCATCTTTTACATGGTCTTCAGCTCTTAAGTCTGCTTATGGTGGGTTTCCACTCCGCTTGCCCATCAACTATCGTTCCAAATTTAACTACTCTCTTACCAAACAAAGAATTTTAGTACTATACGAATAGAATTATTGTAAATTGAGAGCTATAAAATCTAAAAATAACCACGTAAACTTAATTATCGTATCTTGTAATGCATGATTTGTTTGCTTAAGTAGTCCTCCCACGAGAATTGGACGCCTGCAATGCCAGACTATGACTACGTAGTCGGTATATCAAATGTCGCAATGATGCCGACGTTTTTAATCAACTTAGTATGGTTAAACTCAGGTAATAAATGAAAATGGCGATAAATTGCGACAAATCATTTATATGCTGGTATTTATAGGAAAAATTAAGATCCCTGCACATTATGGAGCAAAACTATCATCCGAAGGACCCGTAAAAGTGATTGTCTTTTCGCATGGATTGGGTGCGCTGCGATCATTCTACTCAGCTATTGGAGTTGAGCTAGCTTCCAGAGGATATTTAGTAGCAGTGATTGAGCATAGAGACGAGTCAGCATGCCATACATATTATTATGATTCGGTTGATGCAGCCAAAGCTAATAATAAAACGACAATTGACTTTAAGAAGGTATCGCTTGGTGGAGGACACCTTGAAACTCGCAAAGAACAAGTATATAACTCGCAGTATATCAATTATTGACGATAGAAATGAGCTGAGAATGCAAATATTTAATGTTCTAGGTAAACTATAGAAAGGACGAAATGGTAAAGGCGATAGATTTTTTTATTGCATTAAACGCAGGCACTGTCCCACATAATGTGATGAACGATGTAGAAAATCAGAAGAAGAACATCGACTTCGAACTGAAGGATCTAGTTGGAAGAATTGATTTGGAAAATATTTGCGTTGCTGGACATTCGTTCGGAGCTGCCTCAGCTTTGTTGGCTTTGTCCCAACGTCCCAGTATCAAGTATTTTAATAGTTGAACTATTCTGATTTGCCGTGTGGTAACAAATGTATTTTGAAGATGTGGAATTCTCCTTGACCCTTGGATGTTTCCCGTTAAAGGAATGAAGTTGGATAGAGAGATAAAACAGCCTTTATTATTCATCAACACTCAGACATTCCATATCGATTCTAATGTTAGAGCAATGAGCCAATTCTATCACGAAGACAATGACACACGGAAAATGTATACTTTACAGTATGTGATTTGTTTTTATTTATTCATTTTCTCCTAATACCATTGAGCTATTTATTACAAATGTATTGTAACTTGCATTGTTATAGAAAATCCACGCATGAAAATCAAACCGATTCTGTTTTGATTGGAGGGTATTGGCTGAATTGGTTCATGAAGAAGATTGATCCTAAATTAGCATTGAAAGTAAACAATTACTTGATGCTTAAATACCTAGCACAATTCACGGGAAAGACTGAAACTAGTATAAAAGACGTCGACCAGTTTCTGGAGGACAATGAACACCATTACATTAGTGGTTTGACCAAACCATGGGCATAATTTGATAATAATTAATGAGGGTATAATCTTAGTATGGGCGTGAATAAATTTTAATGTTAGCGTTTGTGGTAATAGTTAAAGCTGTGGTTATGTTTGGTAATATGTATATAATACAATATTTTATTTGCATTTGTTACATTTTTAAATAAATTAGAGAATCTTTTGCTTCTCAAGCTGGAGGTTTTGTTCTTAGAAATGGAGAAGCGAATTGTCTTGCCGAACTGACCACAAGGGAAGAGGAAAGATCGGTGATTGGATAAATAAAGGTGGGGGCTGACAGGGCTCGTAGTATTTTTTCCTGATATTGTATTGTAACAGTAAACGGAATTTGAAAGACCGATCCAAAATTTCTGAACTAGGAGCTTACCCAGTAATTTGGGAGCCATGATTCGTTAATTCTCGCGGCTTCATGTAGGAGACGTTCAAGCAAGCCGGAGGTCTCACCCATTTAAAGTTTGAGATTAGATTGAGGACGTTTTGATCCCAATGCCTCTAATCATTCGCTTTACCGGATGAATCTCGTCAAACGAGCGCCTGCTATCCTGAGGGAAACTTCGAAGGGAACCAGCTACTAGATGGTTCGATTAGTCTTTTGCCCCTATGTCGAATTCCTACGACTGATTTGCACGTCAGAATCGCTACGGACCTCCACAGGGTTTCTCCTGACTTCGTCCTGATCAGGCATAGTTCACCATCTTTCGGGTCCCAGCTGGGAACGCTCTAAGTGCGCCGCTTCTCACAATGAGAACAAGACGCCCCGGGAGTGCGACGCGACAAATGTTACCCATCTTCTATTGCTTGAGGCTCAGCCTTTACTTTCATTGCGCCTTTAGGATTAGATAGTCCCCAATGCCTGTGCGCTTTGGTCCGTGTTTCAAGGAGGGTCCTGAAAGTACCCAAAGCTATAGTACCGCTGTCAGGCGTGTACAGTCTGTCCGGAAGCACCGACACCAACAGCTGACCGGCCCCGAGGTCGGTACATGCCTCCCTGGCTGCACAGAAAGCGACTCAAGCCACATGTACGCATTCCGCGCAAAACCTTCAGTTGTCCTCAGGCGCTATAAACCCTAGCTACGCTCGTGCATATAAACAATTTTACTGTATAACTACATATGAAACGATTTATTTTCCTGTTGCGTAATATATACGAAGTCAAGTGCATTTCAAATTAATGACAATTACATTGAAATTATGTTTCTAATTATTGGAACTGATTGCGGAAGTTACCGAAGTCAATAACTTTAAACCTTGCGACAAGATTCCTTTATCTTCAGGCTTTTCATCAAAAATCCAATCATTTCCTTTATCCAGTTCCTCTTTCTTAATAATTTGGATATTTTCTTTTACTGACGTTAAAGTTGCATGGGTACCTTCTAAGAAGCCATGCACCATTTCCAGAAGCGAGTCTAGATGTTCGATATTCGGAATTTTGACGATACCAATAAAATTTCTTAATATATCCAGACCTTTAATTACTACCTATAATTGTGGAAACTGGTGGTTCAGGCATTGAAATTATAACTCAAAGAAAAAGTTTAACACTTACAAGAATGAAGTCAGATTGATGCAGCGCTTCCGCCATGCCCTTAAGAGACACAGCGATTTTGCCCAGGTTTCCAAGATTCAGCTCTGCAATAATATAATTAATTTTGCGTCCATGAAGTATGTGCAATAATACAATACATACTACCAAGAAGTGGAAGATTGATATTTCCTGGAATGGGAAGCAATCCTCCCTGGCTTGGCGCCACTTGCGTCCATAACAGCAATACAACAAGAATCTGCGTCGATGCAAACATGATTATTCTATGTTACAGAAAAGAATACAGTGGGTTTATGTAATCGAGCATTTTCAAAGTTGATGATTGAAAATTAATTAACATTTCATTGTTGCTAGAAACTCATTTTACGCCAATTAACCAAAATGAAACGTTGTTTTGGCTCATAAATTATATGTTTGCGGGAAAAGCTTAATTAAATCTGGATATCGCTTATTTAATGATTCTAAGGATCTATCCGTCTCACGGACGGATACAGTTTTGCACCTATCGTTGTTTCGTACTTGGCGCGGTACTTCTAGTTCGAGTTCAAAGTGGCAGAGGCGTTGGAAGTTGAATGCCAAGACCCCCTCCATGCAAATTTATCTTGTTTCTATAATCACTGTACTAGCCACCAGACCAGTCTACATCGACACGCCGTTTCTACATCATGGCAACCAGACAAGTCGCCCGCTTACTAACGAATAAGTGCCAGCAGGGTTTCCTGCTCAAACAGTTGAACTCCACCCGTTTCTACAGCCAGGGCAGTAAGTTGCATTTGTTTACTTGAATATATTAGACGCATGCATGCTTTTTTTCATTATGTGACAAGTCCCAACCGGCAAACTTTGTACATCTATGCGTGTGTATGTTTCACACACGTTGTTGTTGAGTAAAAAAAAGTTTCAAGGACGCGAGTTTTACCCATACCCGAAGTGAAATTCTACTTGGCAACGCGAAGTACATAAAAATATAAATTATTTGTATTATCTCGTTTTGAGGAAGACAATTAATTTGATTTCGTGTGATTAAATCGGAGAAAACGAAATTCCTGCTAATGTCATAATGCCTACTTATATTTATTAGATAATTTAGTTATTGTTGATCAGACGTATGGCATGATACTGTTTGTTTAATTCGACGCCTTATCTTGTTACCAGTTATGTAAATGTAAACTATAATGCATGGCTGACTGGATAACTGACTTAATAACTTAAAAAACGACTACTACTCCGGCATTTTGACTTATGCATGTTTTAACTATAGACATAAGTATGTGGAATTGTTATAACTTATATAATTCAAACATTGATTGAAAAAACTATTAGCATATGCTTAAAATTGGTTTTACTTAAATCAAATGATTAACTTATTTCCCTTTTCAGCATATGAATACATTAAAGTCGAACGCGTAGGAGCTAAGAATAATGTTGGCCTCATCACCCTCAACCGCCCAAAAGCCCTAAACGCGCTCTGCAATGGTCTTATGATCGAAGTCAACAACGTCATTCAAAATTTAGAAAAAGATGAAGCGGTTGGCGCGATTATCATTACCGGGAGCGAGAAAGCGTTCGCTGCTGGTGCCGATATCAAAGAGATGAAAGACAATACCTACTCCCAATGCATCCGAAGCAACTTCCTAGCGCACTGGAACGGTGTAGCGCAATGCAAAAAGCCTGTCATTGCCGCCGTCAACGGCTACGCTGTTAGTTTATTCCTCACCTTTATTGTACCTTATAACTTTAATATTTATATAAAATTTCTTATAGTTGGGAGGCGGTTGTGAGCTAGCCATGATGTGCGACATTATCTATGCGGGTGAAACTGCCAAATTCGGTCAACCAGAAATCTTGCTGGGCACAATTCCTGGTGCCGGTGGCACCCAGCGACTTCCACGATATGTTGGCAAGTCTAAAGCAATGGAAATCACGCTTACGGGTGATCAAGTCACGGCTGCCGAGGCGGAAAAGATGGGACTCGTTAGTAAAGTGTTCCCGGTAGGTAGTCTTGTGGCCGAGGCAATTAAGTTGGGCGAGAAAATTAGCAAAAATTCGCCGTTGATCGTACAATTGTGCAAAGAATCGGTAAACACAGCGTACGAGACTACACTCAATGAAGGTTTGCATTTCGAGAAGCGCACTTTCCATGCTACTTTTGCAACCAATGATCGTAAAGAGGGAATGACTGCATTTGTTGAAAAACGCCCTGCCAAATTTGTTAATGAATAAGGAAAGCGCATGTTCTCGCCATGTTATATCATAAATACTATTATTGAATGTTTCACATTTCATGCAATTAATTTATGATTGCTGAATGGATATTTTTACAGATATTGCAAAATATATACATTTATTGATGACATCTTGCAGAGTGTTACGCCATTTATCTGTCTCTTAGTACTCCCAATTCTATTGTTCTTAGTAGTTGTTTCGTTTTAGCCATGTCCGCAAACTCGGCACCATTAATTGTCAGTATTAATGTATTTAAAGAGAATTTATTCGTACTGCACATAAAATTACGGTCAGACCTCAAGAAGACCACTAAAAGCTCACAATGCCTTGTTAGGATTGTTGGAACTCGGTCCCAGGCTTTTAAAGTTGCTACACGGCTGAGGCAAGAAGATGGCTTATCTACAGTGAGATGCAAACCTCATCTTGTCCAAATATCAGCGTATGCAGATTAATGGGAATTCTCTCGCGTACGGGTTTTGACCTGAAAGAAGCGCTCATTGCAATAGAAAGAGAATCGAATAAGCGAGGGGAAACCAGAATAGCTCTTGGGTTCCGGGGGAAGTATGGTTGCAAAGCTGAAATTTAAAGGAATTGACGGAGGGGCACCACCTGGAGTGGAGCCCGCGGCTTAATTTGACTTAACACGGAAAACCTCACCAGGCCCGGACACCGGAAGGAGTGACAGATTGAGGGCTCTCTCTGGATTCGATGGGTGGTGGTGCATGGCCGTTCTTGGTTGGTGGAGCGATTTGTTTGGTTTATTCCGATAACGAACGAGACTCTCACCTACTAACTAGGCGTAATTTCGACATCCTAAAGGTCCGTCAGCTCGATTGATTTCGATCTTTCTATTGTTTAGCGCGATTTTTACTGTCGGCGTACAATAAATTCTTCTTAGAGGGACAGGTGGTTTTCAACCACACGAGATTGAGCAATAACAGGTCTGTGA